>VZTV01053683.1:48956-76132 GCA_013400875.1 Anhinga rufa
CCCCCGGGGTACCTGGTCCTTGAGCTCCTCCAGTCCCAGCGTGGCGATGCTGCCCGAGGGCTTCTTCAGGGGTGGTTTGGAGCGGCGGAGGACCCGGCTCACCCTGTCCCGGATCACCTGGGTGCAGACGGGGGTCAGCCCTGGACCCACATGCAGGCAGCACCCCATGTGTGGGCACCCTGGTCTGCATGGACCTGCCTCCCGCTCCCCTCTCTGCCTGGGGGGCACAGGGCTGTCAGTGGGGACAGCACCTCTGCCTGCCACCCTCCCCGTCCTCAGGCCACCAAGGGATGTTGGGGGCCCATCCTTCTCCCACTGCCTCCTGCTGGGAGTTCCCCGATTTGGGCGGTGTAGGTATCTCTCTGGGGCAGCCAGGCACAGCACCCCATCTCCCTGGGGAGCCCGGCCCCTGCTCTGCACCTTGCCCATGTCGAACAGCCCTGCTCCCACCACAAAGCCACAGCCCTGAGGGCTCAGCGCACCTCATAGACATAGTCCAGGATCTCCAGGATGGTGAGGATGCTGGCGCCAATGAACAGGCCCATCTGTCCCCCGATGTCCCCTGGGGAGGAGGAGGGTGAGATGGTCACCAGGACCTGCTGTGCAGCCCGCTGGGAGCCCAGGGTGGGCCAGCGGAGCTGTGGGCAGTGCCAGGGCTGCTGGACAGAGGGGGACAGCGTGGGACAGGGGACAGCCAGCAGCATGCTACCCTTCAGCCAGGCTGTGGCTGGCTCCCGCCCCATGGGGTCCCTCCCCAACCAGCCCTATACCCTCCTGGGCTGGGACCCAGAGCTCCGCGCTTCGGGGTCCCAGGGGAAGGTGGGGGGAGTCACCGAGAAGCCCGGCAAGGTCGTAGGCTTTCTTCTGCTCAATGGCCTCATAGTTGAGCGCCTCAAAGAAGATGTCCAGCACCAGGAAGTTCTCCCTGTGGGGACACCATAGTGCTCGGCAAGGAGGGCTGGTCACCGACCCTCCCACCCCCAAACCTTGTGACCCTGTCACCCGGCCCCCCAGCTCCCAGGTGCTCCCAGGGCCCTGGTGAGTTATTCAGGCTGGTGCCGCAGGGACATGGAAGGGGCATGTCCCAGGTCAGGAGGGACTGTGAGGTGGGGAGATGCTGGCAGGAGGGCTGGGAGGACACAGATGGGTTGGGGAGATGCTCTAGTCATAGTCACCCCTGGGCAGAGGATGCTGCAGGGACTGCACATGCCAGGACCCGCTCCCTGCACACTGCCAGGAGTGGGGTGGGGGTCCCCCAGGTCCCCATTGTCCCCAGCCCCCTGCCCACCCCCCCAGCACACCCTGGCACCAGCAGCTCACCGGATGTAGGTCTCGTTCTTGTTGTACTTGCGGGCGAGGTAGCGTGCTGAGCCCTTGTTGGGGATGCGCACCATGGAGATCTCCTTGCCATAGCGCGTTAGGTTGCATGGCGTGGGGCAGCTGCAGCGCTCCTGGCTGTCCTCCACTGCTGCATCTGGGGGCACACACCTGTGGGCATGGCTGCACCCCACTGGCGCCCTCCCCGGGGGCACCCACCTGGCCCCCCCGTCTGCCACCGCACTTACCCAGCGTGTGGTCAGCACACTCAATGTACACGTTGGGGGAGCAGATGGACTCATTGCCTGTGGAGAAGCAGCTGGTTGGGGGGGTGGGAGTCTGGCCTGCTTCTGCCCCCTGCCCTCAACTCACTCCCCTAAAGGCAGTGGGGCAGGGGTAGCCCCTGGGTGCGGAGAGGATGGGGATGGGTGGCCCTTGGGTGCAGGTTGGCTGGGGCATGGGTGGCCCCTGGGTACAAGGCAGAGAGGGAAGGCGCTGACCTGGGGTGTAAGGAGGGTAGGACAGGGGCTGACCCAGCGTGCGGAAACAATGGGGTGGTCCCTAGGTGGAAGGGGATGGGGCAGGGGGCACTCTCGAGTGCAGAAGGATGGGGTGGGAGGGACACTTGGGTGCAAAGGGATGGGGTAGGTGTGGTCCTTGAGTGCAGTGGCATGGGGCAGGGGTGATCTTTGGGTGCAGGCTGTAGGGGGCTGGGGCAGTCCCAGAAGGGACTGTCAGGGCAGCAGGATGCCTCCACGCCATCATGCACACCCCTCACCTGGCATGTGGACCATGCGGCAGTGGCAGCTCCGCACCACAGCCTCCTTCTCGCACTGCAGGCGGCAGGCAGCGATGCTGTAGGTGTCGTAGCCGGGCAGCGTCTGCTCCCCCTGCACGCTGGCCCGGCAGTTCCCCCATGGCTGCGGCAGGTAGGTAAGCTGCCAGGGCGAGAGGGGCATCGCTGCAGGGCTGCACCAGGCTGGGTGCCCGCAGGCACCTTCCCAAGGGCTGTGGGGCATCCTGCCTTACCCGCTGCTCCTGGCAGGACACAAAGGTCTGGAAGCCGGGCGAGACACCGAAGCCCAGCTGATGGATGTAGGGCGGCTCGTCCTGGCTGTGGATCTGGACCCGGATGCCAGCTTCGAATGACGTCTCGTCTGCAGGAGAAGGACAGAGGGGCTGCATGCCTGCACCCACCCAGCACCTGTACCCTGGGGCCCAGCACCCATCCGGTGTCCCGCTTGCCCCATGGGTGCCCTGCCCGCCCAGCAGCCCTCCTTCCCAGCACCCATCACCCATGCCCTGCCTGTGCCAGGGCCCCACTCACTGGTCTCTCTCCAGATGGGCAGGTACTCTTCCTGCTGGATGTCCAGCATGATCTCCAGCCCATTGCCCATGCCACCCTGGCGGGTCACTCGTGGGTTCCTCCGGTCCCCATTGAAGGTGTAGCACTTACCGTAGCGTGTGTAGACCTGAGGACGGAGAAGGGGGAGAGGGGTGAGGGAGCAGGCAGGGATCTGGGTGTTCTGCAAGCAGGATGAGGTCCAGGGACCACTTTCCAATCCCATGGAGTTGCTGGAAGGGGGGAACAGTCTTGCACAGCCCTTGAAAGGGCTCATCTAAGCCTCCCCCCACCCTGCATGCTGCCACCCCTCCACCCGTGCTGGGGGGTTGTGAAGCCTCGCTCCCAGCATCCGGGGGGGAGCCCAGCTGTCCTGCCCCTGCCTGGAAGGGACTCACGGGGGCGAAGTGCTGGGGGCCACAGCGCTCCCCCTGAAAGCGGCACTCCACCAGCATGTCTTCGATCTGGTGGCCCAGGCGGTGGAAGAAGCTCTGCATGGTGCGCTCCGAGCGGCGGGGCGGCAAGAAGCGCGAGTAGTTGGCGAGACGTGTCAGCCACACACGCTGGTCCTCCCCCAGCACGGCCAGCATCTCGGGCACCAGTGAGCGGTTCTCCTGGGCCAGCCCCAGCCACTGCCCCACCGAGTAGAGGTCAGGCTTGGTGAGGCGCAGGAAGCGTGCCCGGTTGGGGTTGCAGAGGGTGACAGCCGGGAAGCGGAGCTGGGGGGCCCAGGCGAGGCGTGCCCGGGTGTGCACGGGACACGAGAGCAGGTGGTGCAGGCGGTCGGCGGCACCGATGGCCAGCAGCCCAGCGGAGGCCAGAAAGGCCAGGCTCCAGAGCAGGCGGCGCAGGCGAGACTGCGGCCGGGTGCACATGTAGTGCAGCCCAGGGATCCTGGTGGCTCGCAGGACACCGACAGCAAGCTGGGCAGCACCGCCGTCCCGAGCCGCTGCCAGGGCTTCCCCGTCCCGACAGCAGGCAAGGTGTAGTGGCATGGCTGCAGGCAGGGTGGCTCCTCTGGAAAGCGGGGTGCAGGTTGCCCCCGAGGCTGCCTGGGGTCCCTGGTCCCCTCCAGGCAGCTCTCCCTCCTGGGAGGCTTTTGCTCTGCACTTTCCTGGAGACAAACGTGGCAGGCGCCTTCCCGAGCTGCTCCAGTGACGGGCGAAGGGAGGGAGAGGAGGGGGCTGCTGCAAACACACGCCTTCCCCCAACCTCCATTCGGGAATGGAAAATTCCTCCCTGAGCTGGGCTGGGACGGAGGGGCGTGTTGTGTTACCCCCGGCAGGGTGAACTAGCAGCACCCAGTGACCCAGCATGGTGGGCACCTGTGTCTGGACGGTGATGCCCTGTCCTAGCCCTGTGCCTAGAGATGCTGGACCCCAGCTCATCCCCGTTGTCCCCTGCCCTGGCACTGCATCCCCGCAGGATCCCTGCCTGGACCCCGAGGGTCCCCAGCTGCAGCTGCTCTGGGGCTGGGGGCCCTGCCCCACAGAGGCAGGGCAGTGTCAGGCCCGGGGGGCCACTGCCTTCTGCCGGCACTGCTCAGGACCACATGGGTACTTTGGTCCCCAGTGCTGTACCCTGGTATCCCCCACCCTAGAGCTGGGGACCCCTGTGGATCTGGGCCCTGTGGGGTGGGAGGAGGGGGGCTGTGGGGCAGGAGGACTAGAGCTGTGGGGCAGGAGGCTGCGTGGGAGCCCACCTGAGCCCCGCGGGCGCTTTGAAGTGACGGCGAGGCTGTGATCAGAGCATGGCGGTGGTGGGGAGCGGGGGGGTGTGTGTCTCTGCACCAGGCTGTCAGCACGGCTGGCAGGGCCCCGGCAGCCTGTCAGGGTACCTTCAAAGCTCAGCACTGCGCTCCCTGGCAGCCTCTCATCTCCCGCTGCCGTCGCTCTCAGGCACCCGCCTTCAGCACCAGCCCTGCTGAGATGTGGGCTGGCCCCGGGGGGATCCCGCAGCCTCCGCAGCCCTGGGATGAGCCGGGGATGCTGTGCCTCCCGTGAAGGGCAGCATCCCTGCTGCTCCGTGGCAGCTGGGCAGGAGGAGGGCAGTGGTAAAGGGGGGGACTGGAAAGAGGGGAGCCCCTGCTTGTCCCCGCAGTGACTCCCAGCACCGTCCATGCTGCCAGCCTCGCAGCCTGAGCAAGGCATGACTCTGTAGCCACCCCAGGGACCCGGCCAGGACCTTGGTGTCAGGTGTGGGAGGATGCCAGGCACGTCAGGAACGGGGTTTGGCCTCAGGGAACGGGACGGGCGCCGAGGGGGGCGAGCGGAGGCAGCGGGCAGCACCTCCGGTGCCCAGGGGGTGGCAGGGCACTTCCCCGCCCGGCAGCAGGCAGGCGGCCGTCCCAAAGGCACGCAGGGCGCCGGTGCCGGTGCCGGCCCGGAGGGGCCGGGCCGCAGGCCGGGCGGCGNCGGCGGGGACGGCATCCCGACCGCAGCAGCGGGGCACGGCGTGCCCTGGGGGAGCACGGTCCCCACCCCGCCGCCGCCGTGGGATGCCAGCGCTGCTGCTTGCTTTGCTAGAGGAGCAAACGCTCTTGGGGGGCCACAGTGCTTCCCCCGGGCAGCGCTCGGCTCCCTGGGGACGCGAAGTCAAGGCTGGGGAGCAGGCCTGGCCACCCGCACGGCCCCCCGCCCCAGAGCTGTCACCGCTCTTGGCACCATCCCCGCCACGGCGCAGTGCCGGTGTGAGCGGGAGCCCTGCCGCGGGACCCCTGCTCCCTGCACCCTCGGGGCCAGCCCAGTGGGCCACCCCAGCCCGCACCGAGCTGTCCTCTCCAGCCTGTGTGCCTGTGCACCATCCCCAGGACACAGCTCAGCCCCGCTGCCCCCACCGCCGTGCCGGCGTGCCTGCGTGGGGCTGCTCGAGCTGGCTCAGCTCCTTGCTGAGATTTATTGTGGCTCTGAGAGCCGGAGGCTGCCAGCCTGATACCATCAGCCCCTTGCACACCAGGGCAGCTTTTATATTAGTTTTCTTTAAACGGAGGATGAGCTTCTCAGGCTGAAGGA
Source organism: Anhinga rufa (assembly GCA_013400875.1). Lineage (NCBI taxonomy): Eukaryota > Metazoa > Chordata > Aves > Suliformes > Anhingidae > Anhinga > Anhinga rufa. Next base: position 54,627 of record VZTV01053683.1, read on the forward strand.
AATGTCATTTCTCTGAACGCTTCCATCTCGTGTCAGTTCAGACATCTCCAGGCAGCATCGCAATCACCCTGGAGCTGGGCAACGGATGGGGACAGGATGCAGAGGCAGGGGCATGTGGGGACAGACAGCTCGAGGACAGGGACCAGTGTCAGGCAGGGCTGGAGGAGAAGGTCCAGTGGCAGCGGTGCCCTTGTCCCCTGTCCCCTGCAGCCCCAGGCAGGTGGGCACAGCTGCAGGGGCGCGTGGGGAGGGCAGGGGTGCCTGTGGCGCCCAGCTGAGTTACTCACTTGTCGGCTGCCAGGGTGCCAAGGCCAGCTGTGAAATCGCGCTGGCGAGAGCACAGCACAGTCCTGAAGGGCTTTGCCTTTCCAGCATGACAAACCCAATTAGATAACAGGGAGCGCGTGAGGAGGAGGAGGAGGAGGAAGGGCAGAGGAGAGCCTGCCTGCACCGGGAACATGATTTCCTCCCTGCAGCTGGCCCAGAAAAGTACCTTGCAGGGCTGGAGCATGCGTCCAGCGGGGAGGGCACCTGGGGCACAGGCCCCCGGGCACCCTGCTCCACTTGCCAGGCACCCGTGTGTACCACAGCCTTGGGCCAGGGCGGCAGAATTCCCGCACCACGTGCCAGTCTCCCCACTTAGCTGCCGCACACTGGCATCCCTGCACTGTGCTCACATGCAGGGGAGACCCCATTAGGGAGGTAATTTCTCTACATGATTCCTCATTTCCCTGCTCTCTGCCATGGAGACACACTGACCTTGACAGAAATAGCTGCTTGTGCCTTGGCAGGCGGATCCCAGCCAGAGATAGCAGGGGGCCCTAGCATCCTCCTCCCCACCCCACACAGCTCCGGGGCCTCCCACATTGGCTCGCTGACCTGCCCCCCATGGGAGCCCCATGGGAGCAAGGTGCTGGCCCCCAGCATCCTTACCCCAGCTCATGCCAGCTCACCTGTGAGCACTGGGGGTGTGAGGACCAGCCCCACACACTCCCAGACCCCATCCCCACTGCTGCCAGCCCATGGTGCCCTCCTCCAGCTGATCCCAGCTCATGCAGGTATTTCCACGGCTTACACAGCTCCCCACGGTATTTAGCCTCTGGAAGACAACGTTAAACATTGCAAGCAGCGACAAATCCTGATTGCTCCAAGGAGACTAGAGGCCGCGCTAAGCTTCCAGCCAGCACGTGCAGCGCTGGTGGGTCCTGCTCCTGCACACCTGGGGCACCCTGCCCTGCTCCAACATCCCTTCTGGGGCACCCAGCCCTGCTCCCACGTCCCAGCCCTGCTCCCATGTTCCCATTGGGGCACCCAGCCCTGTTCCAACATCCCTGCTGGGACACCCAGCCCTGCTAGCAGGCAGGCCCTGGGCATGGGCACACCATGCAGGAGCAAGCACTCCAGCGTAGAGACACCCCTGAGAAAAGTCATCACTGGGGTGTGATGGGGATGGGGACAGGGATAGGAAGACACTGGAGTGCTGCCCACCCTGCGTTCAGCAGGGATGCCAGTCCAGGGATAACCTTGAGGGTGATCTCCAGCCCAGAGAGCAAATCAGCATAGGCAGGGCTGTGGCATAAAGGAAAGCAGCCTCCAAAACTGGAAATGCTGCTTCTTGAGTGAGTGCAGGCAGCTTGAGGCACAGGGATGCCCCTGGCCAAGAGAGACGGCGCAGGAGCTGGGGCCAAACTAGGATGACACTGGCAGAGCTGGGACAACAGCATACCCATGCACACTGCCCCCTGCTCTGCTCCTGCCCCCCACTGCAGCCGTCAGGGCCCCGGAGGCTGGGTCTGCTGGACGCCCCCACCGCATCCCCAGCAGCCCAATCCCCCCATGCCGCATGGCCAGGCCCCGCCTGGGTGCCCCGGGAGGGAAGCCACAGCGCTGACGCCAGCATTGCAACTGCCCGGGATACGAGATCCGCTTGGATTCAGCAATTTCAACTCATTTCAAGCCCGATTCTGCAGCAATTTTCTGAGCCAGTGGGATGTTTTTGCCTCTGCAAACGTCCCCTCTCACGCACGGTCGCACCATTTCCCTTCCCCGCTCCCAGGAGGGGTTGGGGAATGGCGCCAGTTTGGCTCAACCCCAGCTCCAGCAGCAGCACAACCATCCCCCACACCAGCAGCCCCTCGGCGCAGCCCCCTGCCCCACGCAGAGATGCTGGGATGGTTCCTGCGGCATGCAGCCCTGCTTGTGGGGGCCGGGGCTCCTGCCTCCACGGGGTGCAGGGCTCTGCAGCCTCAGTCCCAGCAGAGCAAGGCACCCTTGGCCCTGAGCAGGGTTGCAAAAGGCCAAGCTCTGGAGCATTCTCTGCAGCACCCTGACCCACTTCCCCAGGAGGAAGGAGAGCAGCGGGTCAGCAGCAGGGCCAGGGGATGCTGCAGGCACATCCTGGAGGGGCTGCAACCCCTCCTGCCACTGCAGATGTGCCTCTCTCTGTGCCACAGACCAGCCCGTGCCAGCTGAGCCCCCTTGGCCAGGCCTGAGCCAGCAGCGGAGACGTGGGCGCATGGGGCTGGCAGAGCCCCTCTCATGCCAAGCAGGCTCGCTGCTGGAATACCAAGTGCTCAGCTGTGCCGCGGGCTGTGCCGCCAGCCGGGCAGAGTGGCGGGAGGCACCCGCGGCCAGGCTGCCACATTGGGGCCAGCATGCAGTGCAGTGCCCCTCGGGAGTGGGCACGATCCGCACCAGGGCTCCCTGCTCCTGGCAGGTCAGGAGCACAGGGGTGCGATGCACAGCAGAGGGGTGCACTGCACGCACGGGCCAGGACATCTTCACAGTGCATCTGCCCCAGACTGCCGGTGACATCAGTAAGGCAGGGGGACACTGCCACCATCCTGCTTTCAGGAGCAGCATCTGTGACAGCGCACCCAAACTCACGTGCCAGGGAAGGAGCTCCCCCTGCAAGCCATCACCCCAGGAGTCATGCACTGGCTAAGCCAGGAGCTGGAGGGGGCTGTACCACCAGTGCCACACAGCATCAGGGTGGCTGTGACATGGAGGCGAGGGGCTGGGGACCCCAGGTCCTCCCCTCTCGGCCCTGCTGTGCAGGCACAGCAGCACACAGCTGCCTCCGATGGCAAATCAAGTGCCATTGCAAAGTTGTGCTTTCCCCTCCCACTACTCCTGGGGGGAATTCATCCCAGAATCTCATGCAGCTCTTCATTTCCAACCTAAATTTATTCATGGCCAGTTTGTACCATTTATTCTCGTGCCAGCATTGTCCCTTAGCTTAAATAGCTCTCTTCCCTCCCTTGTGTTTACTCCCTTGATGTATTTATAAACAGCAATCCCATCCCCTCGCAGCCTCCAGCTTGCCAGCCCGCACGTGCCAATTGCTCCTGGTTTCCTCTCTCGATTCAGGCTCTGTTTGCCTGCGCAGCCCGGCATGGCATCTGCTCCAGCTCCCTGGCAGCTTCCTCAGCCCCGGCTGCCCAGGGCTCACACACTGCTCCAGTGAGGTCCCCAGCCCATGGAGACACATGACTCTGCCCTCTCCATCCCTCAGTGGCTGTGGGGCTGCATCCCACCCAGGTCAGGACTGCTGCCCTGGCAGGGGCTAACCTGCTCCCTGCAGATCTCCCAGCAGCTTGTGCTTTCATACGGTTTGCCTGCACTAAGCACTTTAAAGCATCCACCCAAAGGGTCACCTGGGCAGGGGAAGGAGCCAACACCAAGGGAACTGTAGAAGATGAAGCGCCAGGGCTGCTGGTGGAGGGGAGAGGCATGCTGCAGCACAGGGCAGGGGTGCAGAGAGGCAGGGAAGCCCATTTCAGCCTGTCACCAGCCAGCAAGCCTCTCTGAGATGCTGAGCATGCTGCCTACATACACTGGTAGCACAAGGGTCAGGTGCTGTGGTTGCAGGAGGTTTCTGCCCCATGTTTCTGCCTCCTATCTCCCTCGGGAGGGATACAGGGAAAGCCATGGGGCCAAGCCAGGAGGTGCTCAGGGTCCCCATGGGAAAGGTGAACCAAAGCTGCACCCCCAAACATGCCAGAGCAATGCTAACACACTCCCTGGCCTGGGTCTGGACTGTGCTGAGCAGCAATCCTGCCATTGCTCAGTGCACCCCTCTGGCACTCTCCAGCCGGCCTCCCATCCTCAGACACCCCCTGTGCCAGGCATGCTGCCCCCAGGCACGCAGCACAGCACGCTATGGATAAGCATGATGCGATGGGCTGCAGCCCAGCCTCGCTGCTGCAAACCCAACAAAACACACACACACAGAGCAATAATTATGCTTTTGGGTAGCGGGCTCCTCTTGGCAGCTGGAGGAGACCCAGCACCATGCACGGTGCTGTGCAGACAGAGCCACTCTGTGCCACTTCGCCCCAGGACCAGGGAAGGATCCCCAGCCCTGTGGTTTCATGCAGAGATGCAGTGCTGAGCCCATCCAACCTGCAGGCTGGAGAAAGCAGGAAACATCAAGGATACCCGAAAGTGGGGTATGCAGGGTCCCCAGGGCTCCTTGGTGGAGCTCAAGCAGCCTCTGCTCTCTGGCTGCTGTCACCCAGCAGGGACCCCAGCACTACAGGATGTCCCCTGCCCTGCAGGTACATCAGTGCCTCTGCATGATGCTGGCTGGATGCTGGTGGCTTTTGGCTGAGAGACAGATGGCAGCAGATCCTGGGTGCCACCGGCCATGCCTCGGTCCCCTTCGCATGCCGGGGCACTGCGGGGAGGCAGCGCGCGGCACCCCTGTCCCTGCTGCTCTCCTGCCCGGCGCAGGCAGAGCTCTCCAGGCAGCACCGTCCCTGGGGACCACTTCTCTTTGAAAGCATCCGTGCAGGGAGTGCTGCGCCACCCGTCCCCAAAGGGTTAACAAGCAATTTCCTTTGCTGACAGCTCTGAGACTGTTCAGTATCGACTGCGGGAGAATAAGAGGGGAGAAGCAGCGAGATAAAAAGGCAGCAGAGCTGGCACCGCCTGCTTAATCCCAGCGTTTAATCTGCTGGGGCAGCGCAGGCAGCCTTATCTCGCCGTCCTTCTGCTGCTCCATCTCATTACTGCTCCCACGGCTGCGCGGGCCGCGCCGCCAGGAGATGTAAGAGCTGAGCTGGGGAGCGCTGGCCTGGGGCAGCGGCTGCTGCCAGCCCACCTCGCTCGACAGCCTCCGCCAGGCCCGCTGCGCTGGCGGGCACACGCCGGCACCCCACGCCTCGCACACACGCACCCCCCCCGCTGCCCAGCCGGAGCGGGGCGGCTGCACGGACACACACGTACACACACACACACACACACACACAGGGAGGGATGTGCACACAGACTGCACCCACAGAGCGTGCTGTCTCACACATGGCGCTGCTCACGCCTGGCGCTGTCCCGCAGCCTCGGGGACACACTGCCAGCGTCACACACACATTTCCCGGTCTTTGCTCCTGCACACGTGCTCTGGTGGTCCAGCCTGTGCGATGCCCATGTCCCCACGGATGGATGGAGGATGCAGGGTTCTGTGGGAGGGTGCCTGTAGGGCACAGCAGGGCCAGGACAGCAGGCAGGGCAATGCCACCTCGCCCTGCATGTCCCCCTCCCTCCATCCTCACCTATCCAGGTGCTCCCCTGCCAGGTGCCAGACCAGCTCTGCTCTTTCTGCTCATCCCACCAGGCACACCATGGCCAATGTCACTGGGTCAACCCTGCAGCCGCAGGGGTGGGCAGGAGGGGGGCCGTCTCCTGGGAGCCGGCAGGTGCTGGCACTGACACAGTCCCTCCAGCCATGGCATTTATCTGTAAATCCGCAGCACTGACATGGTGTATACGAAGCCTCCATGCTAGCGAGGCTGTCACGGGGGCTTTCCTGCTGCCTACGGATGGGTTTACACTGATAAGATTTATTGTCACCCTGGCTGAGGTGCTGCCAGAGCCTCACTGCCTGCTCCTCTTGCAAGGCTGTGCTGCCTGCCTGGAGGTGCTGCGAGAGCCACGAGCAGCCCCTCGCCGAGTGGCGGCCGGCAGAGCAGGTCGCTGGATGGGAGGAGAGCCAGGCCCATCCCTCTGCTCCCCACTGCCATGGCTGATGGGTCCCCTGTCCACCGGTCCCAGGGTGCCTCACCCAACCTCTTACCATCACAGGGGATGTGGGACGTGGGGGGATGCTGGATGCTGAGCCGGAGCAGGCTGAGCGGAGCACACATCTGTGCTGCCAGGGATTTGCTGACGGTGCTGGCAGCATGGCTGCTGTCACAGCTCGGCAGCTTCGTGGCTTTTCTGCATGGTGCAGGACTCGCAGGGCTGCCGGGGTGGCAGTGTGTGGAGCCACCGCAGGCAGCACGGCCTGGGCAGGGAGCACGGGGAAGCCCCCCAGCCTGCAGCCCGACCCCACCACTGCACGGGAGCTGGCAGGGTGCCTATGGGAGCCAGGGCCTTGTGCACACCCTGTCCCAGGGTGGCATGGAGTGGGCAGAAATACCCCAAAAAGGGGAATTTGGCCCTGTCCTGGTTCCTCACCCATGCCCTGCTGCCTGCCCCCCCCACCACACTCCCCACCACTGATTTCCCTGGGGCCGGCAGGGATTGCCCTGAGCCACCTGGTGCAGCCAGGAAGGGCCTGAACCAGGCTAAATCCCTGAGCAGTGGGAGGGGGAGCCACCTGCCAGCATCCCCCCCTGTCCCCAGAGTCACTGCATAAGCCCTGCACAGCTTCCCCACCACCCTGCTCCATCGTGGCTCCCACCTCTTCCCCTTCTCCTCCCCTCCAGCCGCTGGCCCCCGATGATGCTGGGGGGCTCCGCTCTCCCTGCCAACACGAATTTGATCCCAGCATGTCAAAACTGAAGGAAAAAATGTGCAAACAAACAGCCTGAGCCCCGGCTGCATCCTCCTCCCCAGGGCCAGCTCAGGGGGGCTGTGGGTGCTGGGGGGCTGGTCGGGGTGATGGTGTAACCCGCCAGCATATCGGGAGCCCAAGTGAAGTGGGGTGATCACAGCGCAGCGGGAAAGGGCTCGTTAATAGCTGAGCCCTTTTAGTAGAGATTAGGGAGCTGCGCGGCTTTGATCTTTGATTGCCAATTTGCATCTTGAAGGCGCTGGGACCTCATCCAGCCTCCGTGCAACCCTTTGTGGTTATCTTGTGGCTAATGGATTTGTTCTTAATGCTGGAGCGTGCAGGCTAAAGGCTGATTAAACCCTCTCCACGGCACTAAATCAATGGAACAAACATGATAGGGGTTGGCTTTCCCCAGCCTGCGCGGTCCCAGGCGGAGGGGCTGATCGACAGGGCCCCTGTGCCCCGGCACTGGCGGGGGCTCCCTCCTTTGGGCTGCTGGGCAGGGGAAGAGGCACAGGCACCAGGAAGGAGAACCCCACAGCCCTTATCCCTGTATCCCCATATCCCTGTATCCCCATGCTCTGCTTGCAATGGGCTGGGGGGCTCAGGACTCCTGAGGTGTCTGCTCCTTCTGTATGCTTGGGCCACATTGTCCTTGTGCTGGTCCTCAGCGTCTGCAGGAGCACCCCAATCCCCCCCTATTCCTCCCCCCCCNNNNCCCCCCCCGGCTCCTCCCAGCTTCCAGGGCTTGCTATGGGAGCAAGGACATGTCCTGGCAGGGATGGGATGGGACAACCTGACCCTGCAGCTGGGGGACTCCTTCCCCCTCCTCGTGCCCCCTTTGCCTCCCACACACTGAGGAGCGCCACTGGCAGCTCCCATCTCCTCTGTCCTTCAGCCCATCTCCCCTTCCCCCTGCTCGGAGCCAGTGCAGCATTCCCAGGACCGTGTGCTGCTTGCAGCAGCCCATACATCACGTGCTGTGAGCAGCAGTATCAGCACACACTACACTTTCCATAATGCCCATGGTATCCACTGCATGCCCAGCTTCAGGAAAATGCAATTCCCACTGTGTCTGCAGGCAGCATGCCCCAGGAACAACTGGCCTCCTGTCCTACCCGCTGCCTGGGCTGGGGGCCTGGGGACGGGAGCTGAGTGCCTGAGATGGGCAGCACTAAGGTTTTCGGGACTAGGAGCTGTGGGGAGGAGGGTTGTGCGGCTGCAAGCTGGGAGGAAACTGGCTGGGAGCATTTTTGCACCCTTTGCTTTTTGCAGGGCTCATGGCATCGCCTCAGATGCTGCCAGGGCAGAGCTGCCTACAGGTCTGGTGGCATTTGAGTGACAGGACCCATGAGCAGGGACCTTGCTCCAGGGCCTGAGCTGCCTGTGCTGGAGGATGACGGGAGCTGCAACACAGTGAAGCTCAGACCAGTGCTGTGCTGGGAACCAGTCTGTGGGGAGAAGGTGCTGGGAGCAGCCCTGCTGGCCCTGGCCTGTGCCCATGCCAGGCTCGGCCCCGGTGAGCAGCAGCTGTGCAGAGGCAGCCTGGCTACCGCATGGCATGGAGCCGGTGGGATCACACGGCGAGATTCCCATCTGCAAACCTCGCTATTGAATCATCTCTCCCCTCCGCCAATATTTGCTGAGTGCGGGGGATAAAGTGGCTACAAAAGTAATCGGTGCCGACATTTCAATCTGCCCAGGCTGGCAGCAGAGGGGCAGCCGGGTGGGCTGGCCGCCCCCCGAGGCAGCGGGGCCCTGACAGCTCAGCCCCCTGAGCCCCCTGCCCCAGCTCCCAGCCCTGACCAGCCAAGTAGCCCCTGCGCCCTGCCTGCAGCAGCACAGAAGGGAGCCAGGACCCCTCCACAACCCTGCGCAGCACCTCTGCCTGCTTGGGACGGATGCTCCTGCCCCAGTCACCAGCACAGCCCCCTGCCTCCCACCCTCGCCCCCACTTCTGCACCAGGACAGCCATCTCCACCCGGTCAGCATATCCCCTGCAACCCTCAATGCAGCACCAATCCACCACCTCCCGTACTGCCCCATCCCCTCCATGTCACCCCATGTCCCCAGCTATCACTGCCCTGCTCTACCTGCCCCACGCAGCCCCCTCTCTCCCTTGTTCCAGACTGCCTGTGCAGTCTCTGCAGCAGTCCCTGAGCGGGTGAGGCTGGACATGATGCCGAGATACAGCTCCTGGAGAAGCCCAGAGTGTTATCAGCCCGGGGAGTTAATTAAGGTCATGTCAGGTGATAAGGAAACAGGATGTCAGAGCAGCAGCAGTGCAAGGGGGTCAGAGCTGGAAAAACTCCCTCTGAAAAGCAACCCCACTGAGATGTGATCAGCCAGGTGCTCAGGGATGGAGCAGCTGTCAGCCACACACGCGGGGGCTCTGAGGATGGCATACACACGCTGGACCCACGTCTACTACAGGATGGGATGGGATGGAGATTGAGATGGAATGGGGATGGGATAGGATGGGATGGGATGGGATGGGATGGGACAGGTCTGGTCAGGGGGCCCATCTGTGATACACCATGCCTGGGCAGGGAGAGCCAGCTGAGCAGCCCTGGTTATCTGCTCCTGTCCTTGCACAGGAGCAACACACCCTGGTGTGACCAGCACCGTGCCGGCAAGGCAGGAATCTCTGTGAACCTCTGCCCATAATTAGCACATGTAATTGCAGGCACTCTCTGATTAGCAGGACCTCATTGCTGGGCACACCAGGCTGCTTGACAGCACTCGCGCTGCTCCTGCCTCAGACTGTTCACCTCCCTGCTCGGTGATGGCTTCGCCGCCCGGACCAGGCAGTGCCATGGGGCTGGAAGAGCAGGGCTGGCCTGGCGCTGCACAGAATGGGGCGGCAGGAGCAGGCTGGGGCCCCAGGGGACATGAGTAGGGGACACACTGCCAGTGCAAACCCATCTCTCCTGCGCAAGCAGCCATGGCACACAACACCCTGCCTGGCTAGGCGGCAGCTGAGCCACCGGGACATAATTAATACTTGCATCAATCTCAGCTGGATTGCATAGTGCCCTTGGTCCCGCGCTGCCTGAGAAGGCGGGCTGCTCCGTGCCTTTCCCGGGGGCAGCAGCATCAGATGCCATGCTGGCCCTGCCTCCTCCACAGGGGTCAGAGCCCCAGCCTTGCCCCCACACGCACCCCATCCCTCCTCACCCCACTGCCCCCCGCAGCGGGGACACCTGCAAGCCCCCACCCTGCCCCGCTCCAGCCGCTGGAGCGTTGAAGACAGATGGAGATGCTTCCCTCTGCCACGTGGTCCCTCCCTCCTTCCTCAGGCTGCGAAAAATTGCGGGGATGGCAGCTCAGAAGTGAAGGGCACAGCAGGGTTTGGAGGGCAAAGGCGGGGGTGGCCAAGCTGCAAACACCCCCCTGCAGCTGGGAGGCACGGCGCCCACCTCTGCACGCCCAGGATGGGGTATGAGGTCTATGGGCACCATCCACGGCCAGTGCCTGCTCTCCTGGGGCACCCAGCTCCCTCCTGCCCCTGCCCTGCTCCCCTGGCCAGGATGAGCACCCCCAGCCCACCCCCAGAGGGGTCCCCCAGGCTGAGCCACAACCCCGGGAGGAAGAAGAGCCAGGGCAGGAAAGAGCCTGGGGTGGTGACAGGAACACCAGGGTGCAGGCAGGGGCATGGGTGCCACCCACAGCCCTTGCTTTGTCTCCCTGTGGGCGCAGGTACAGGTGGTGGAGGGACAGGACAGCACAGGGATGTGCAGGGTGCCACTGCACCCCGGGGATGACGGACTGGTGCAATATCCCTGTGCAGCCAAGCGCAGCACCTTGCCACGGCCGCTGACACTGCTGACAGCCGCTCCTGGCCCCATGACACCACGGGGACCATGACGCTCCGGGCACAGCCGAGGTACAGCTGGATACAGGAGGAGACACAGGCATGTCTCCTGCCCCCAGGGCTGCCCACCAGCCCTCCGCAGCCACTGTCACCAATGTGCCTCACCCGTGCCTGACCACAGCACTTGCAGCACCTGCAGCACCCACAGTACCTGCAGCACCCACTGCCCAGCCCACGCCGGGGCACGGTGGACATGGCCACTAACTGTGCCTGTGACCGGGGCAGGGGGGGCTGCGGACTGATTGCAGCTGCCCAGACGAGCACGGCCGGCTCAGTCAGGGTCACACGGCCCTCCAGTGCGCCCGGGCACCAGGAATTAAACTGCTAATGAGCTGCTGGCTGGAGGGCTGGCAGTTAGTGATTAATCAGGGGCTCTGCTCTCACGAGGCATGTGCCTCCTCTCCCCTCCCACCCTGCACATCCCAGGGGCTGGTGGCCAGCAGCAGGCAAGCGGGACCCCCCAGCTCCTGCTCCCTGCCTGCCCAGCTGCCATGGGCTCTCCAGGCTCTCCAGCCCCGCTGAGCTCCCTGACACAGAGAGGGGTCCCCAATCCCCGTGCCACTGGGACACAGCACCCGCAGGTCCTCCCAGCCTCTGGCTTTCCTGCCTCCCCCCCTCCTCCTGTGCTCGCCTTCCCGCCACTTCAATCAGGAGGGAACCTCTTGTTCTGCTGGAAGAAAACCTGTTGAGTCCAGGCGAGCTTAGACAGCACTTAATAACCGTTCAGGTGCAAAGCGTGCTCTGGCTTGCATCCACGCCCAGAGAGGGGCACAGTGAGTGGGGGGTGCCTCTGCTGAGGGGCCCTCCCGACCTGTGTGAGGGGGGCTGGGGAGAACCAGCCATACAGGCAGCGATGCCTCCTGGGGACAAGGCAGGCACATGTGGGAGACCCGAGTCCCAGTGTGTCGGTCCATCCCCCCTGCCCAAGACCAGCGGCACGGTGCCATGTGCCCTGGCTCAGCGGCAGGGCCATCCTCATGTCCCGCTTGCTGCCGGCACAACGATGCAGCCGCGGGCGGACGGGGCCAGCAGCACCCTGCCTGTAACTGCTGCTGGCGCAGCATACCGGGGCACGGCTCAGAGCACAGAGGGAAGGTTTTGCAGAGTAAGCAGGGGACAGCCGCCCACAGAACTGCGCGGGGAGCTGCAGGGAAGCCGCTCAAGCACGAACCTGACTCTGCTTCCCTGCTGTGAAGCCCTGGCTGGCTTTCCTTTCCTTCACGGCCCTTGCAGAGTTAGGATGTGGCAGAGGTGTTGGCACCCTCCTGTCCTCACACCCTTGCTGTGCAGCCTGTGCAGGGAGCATGCCCTCCGGATGAGCTCACCGCCTCCTCCCCAGCTGCTTGTCGGGGCAGCGCCTGGGAGAAAAGGCCAGCGACTGGCAAGGAGCAGGTTAGAGAGATGCATGTTCTCCCCTATTGCACAATTAATCACGAGAAGTTTTTCCTCCTTTTGTGCATGAAACAAAATTTGGCAGGGCGCTCTGACCACAGGGACTTGCTGCTAGCTCTCCAGTAAGAACCCAGCCACATCTGGCAGAGAAATAACCTCAGAGCATCCCCGTGTGCGCAGGCGGGGAGAGGCAACGCCAGGCCAGGCAGGAAAACCCAGCGGGGCTTGGTCAGCAGTCCCCTGTGCAGCAAGCACCTTCAGCCCTACACTCCTGGTGTTTGCCCCCCATCTCCAGCCCCCAGCACACGCATGGCCACGCTGCTCTGTCAGCGCCATTGTCCCTGCCCGCAGGTGCTGTTAATCCCAATCCTGGACATATAAATGTGCAGGCAGGGGCATCCAACCCCTGCCAGCCCCTTGGGTGCTGGCAGCAGCCCCTGCATCCCCTGCCTGGGCTCTCCTCCCACCCCTGGCTGCCTCCCCCGGCCTGCTCCATCCCCCCGCCTGGCCAGAGCCTCAGCCCATCCTTTCCCAGAGCAAGCCCAAGTCTCGCCAGCAGCGTTCCAGCTATTTGTTATTGGAAAAGGGGGAAATACGGTTTTCAACAATTATTGTTTTTTCCACCTGACTGGCTGCAAACTTGTTAATTTTTTTCTTTAATGTGTGAACAGTGTCGACGGCAGCTGCATGTGAAATGACTCGACGCCCTATCTGCGGGTCCCTGGCTGGCTTTCAGCGCTCGCACCGCAAACATTGCCTTCTATAAATAAAGGCCTATATCTCATCAATGGCAGAACAGCAGAGCTTTATATAGTCGTCTTACATAAAACCGTCTCTCTTTATGGGCTTCAAACCATTTGCGTCACTTAGTGCAGTTCCGTAAGCCTCCTGCTCCAGCCGCTCCCCTGCGGAGGGAGACCCGACACGGCTGCCCCGTGCCCTGCGTTGCCGGTGGGGAGCCTGGGGTCCCCGCTCTGCCCAGGGCTGCCCCAGCCCCCCCGCAGGGCCAGGTGGCAGCTGCGTCCTCGTCCCCCCCGCCCCACCGCCTTGGCACGCGCCTCCCTCCAGCCCGCCCGGCCTTGGCACCGAGCGCCAGCACAGCAGCCGGCACTGCCAGGCACCCCAGTGCCTGGGGATGGCCCGCCACGGGCCACCACCACACACCCTGCCCTTGTCACCCTCCCTGTCCCTGCCGCGGGGCCTGGGGCAGCACAGGCAGGGATACTGGGAGGTGCTGCTCCATCCTCTATCACTTGGGAATCAGGGACCAGAGGGCACGGGGTGACTGGGGGCATGGGGCCAGGCTGGGGGGACCGGCCAGCTCCCAGCAGCTCCGGCTCCGACATGCAGGGGACACGAGCCTGGCTGGTGGCTTTCCACCCCGCTGCTCAGCGAGCGCCTGGTGTGGGGGATGCCGGGGGCTGCCCCCATGGCCACGGGGCACAGGTCCCAGCCCCAGCCCACACACAGGCTCCCTCGGTCCCCCGGGGCCCCGGCTCCATATGGCAGAGCCTGCCCCTCTGGCTCGCCGCAGGCGCCCGCATGCACGCACTGGTGGGTCGCGAGGGGGCCGGGGACTCCTGCCGGGGCTGCAGCAGTGCCTGTCTGCAGGGAGGCAGCCGGCACCCTGGCTGGCAGCACAGGAGCCGGGGAGGCAGAGCTGCCGAGACCATAGTGACAAGCCTTTGCTTACCCCCGTGCCACCCCAGCCAGCTACCCCAGGTGGGCAGGTGGCTGGAGCCAGAGGGGCACAGGGAGCAAACAGCTTCATGGCACTGGGACCCACAGGGCACTCTGCTCATGGCTGCTCCCAGTGCCACCTGGCCGTGGGACCCCCACCACAGGTGGCACTGGCACCAAGGACGGGATCACAGCAATGCTCTGCCTGCCACGGTGCCACGTGGCATCCAACCATGCCGCCGGCACAGGGCACCTGCACTTCAGCCAGCCCTGCCCTGTGCCCAGAGCCCCCATGCCCAGCCAGCCACACTGCACCCCATGAACACGCCTGCCCCCCAGCCAGTCACCCTGCACCCTGTCAGCCCCACAGCCCTGTGTCCCCACCACCCCATGGCCACACAGCCCTGCAGACCCCATGCACCAGCAAGCACCCGCTCCCAGGACCAAGTCCCCATGGGTGCCCTGGCCCTATCCCTCCCGCAGCCACCCGAGGTGCCCACCCCGCTCTGCAGCCAGCAGCGCTGGGGGGGCACCACCCCACAGACCCCCACAGGTGCCCTGGCCCTGGGGGACGGCAGTGCCCCCGATCTGCCTAGCCAGGCACGTGGGACTGGCCTCGTGGCATGTCCCACGTCCCCAGGGAGCCACACCAGGCGCGGGCGTCCTGGCCGCTGGCTCCCCCCTGTATCGGAGACAGGCTTATTAAGTGTGTGATATTAAATTACCCAGATAAGAGCGTAAGAGCTTTTAAAGTCAATTCATTAAATATAATTATGAAGAGAGCTTTTTTATGCTCACAGTGATCCGATCTCAATCAGGGAGACGGTGGGAAAGCCGCCGGCTCCTCCAGCATCTCCGCTCCCCCGCCGTGTCGCCTCCGCACCACCCTGCTCCCTGCCTCGGCCCTCACCCGCGGGGAGCTGGCACTCACAGCCACGGCCCTCGCTGCCCGCCCTGTTGCTCTGGCACCCACTCCCCGGTGTCGCTGCTGGTGCCGGTGCCACCCCACTCGAATAGGGGTGGCATGGGGGTTTGCCCAGCAAAGGGGTGGGAGAGGGGACGTGAGAGGGGTGAGCTGTAAGGGCTGGTGGGGTTGGGGACGAGGGCAGCAGGGTACGGAGATGTTCCAGGGCGGGAGCTAGGGGGTCTGGGGAGCTGAGCATGGACTCTTCCCAGCCATGGGTCCACTTCCCTGCAGGATCCGTCCCCCTCCCTGTCCCCTCCAGAGCAACCTCCTTAGGGACCTAATGATGCATCCCCACTCCCCAGGCAGATGGAGTGCACGCTTCCCTCCATTCCCACATTCATTAATGGTGCTTTGAGACCAATTAATACCTGCTAGCCAGGCAGAGGCTGCCTGACCCACAGCTGGACCCCTCACGTGCAGCCCAGATGGCCCCACGCCAGCCCTTCACACCGGGGCCCCCCTGCTCACCCTGTGCACCTCCAGCCACAGCCTGGGATACAGCTGCACGCAGGGCTGAGCCTGTCTTTCCTGGGGGAAACCACAGGGGAGTGGGGGTCCCGAAGACACCTCCAGAGCCCCATGCCCCTCACACCTCCCCAGCCATCCAAAAGACAGACAGATCACCAGGACACCTGGTGTCCCCTTGCCATGCTGCCCCAAGAGCCACAGTGCTGAGGGGCTTTGCGGTGATACCCCTAGGTTCGGCCAACCCTTCACTGTCCCATGTCAGTACCCCCAATCCTCATCACCCCTATATCCACCCATGTGCTGCCGTGGCCCATGCACCACAAGGTGAGGAGCAGCAGCCCAGCTGGCCGGGAGCAGGGTGGGCCCCGGGCTGGGGTCCCCACACAAGGCTCTGGCAGGGGCTGGTGGGAGCAGCTACCCGCTGCTGGGAGCTGCTGGACTGACATTTATTTTTAGACGTGAATTGTATAAATTAGCATTTCTCAGTGGATTAAGCAGCAGGAATTGTGTAAAATTAAATGGCAACGAATTGCATTAAAGTCCCCTGTTTTCTGGCACAAGCAGCGCCTCGAGCCGTGCCCAGGCAGCTCATGTGTAACCGCACCAGAGCTGCCGCCACCGCTGCTCCGGACAGGAGCGCGACCAACCCGCGGCGTGTCTGCACCACCTGGGACGCAGGCCTGGGGATGCTCAGGCATGGCGGCAGGGCTGCGAGGATGAGGGGCTCCGGGCGGTCTGTGAGTCCCCAGGGAGGCGTCTCAGGTGCTGGGCTGGGGCTGCAGGACGTGGATCTGGTAAGCAGAGCATGGTGACCCAGATGGGCACAGCTGGGCTCAGCTGAGCAGCTCACAGGCATGGGATTGGCAAGGGATGCTCCGGGCTGTCCTGGGCACCAACACTGCCAGCCTCAGCCCAGCTGGCCCCTGCCATGGGCAGCAGGACACCCACTACAGCCACAACCATGCCACCCTCCAGCGGGGATGATGCTGTGCTGGGGACCCTTAGGGCACTGCCTGGCCCCAGGGCCCCTCCATGCCCCGGCCAGGACAGATCCTGCAGTGCCTGGAGCCCAGTGAGCAGCTATGGGGTACCTGGCAAGCGCCCTGCGCCCCGGGGCACACTCAGCCCTGCACAGGGGGAAAGGGAAAATGGGGTGCGTGAATGCCAGGGGCTGAGCAGGCATCCAGTGGGGCAGGGCAGGTGAGGAGCAACAAGCCCAGCTCTTTTACCTAGTGTAAAAATAGGCTGAAAATGTGACATTTATTAAGTACAGTTCTAGCAGAAAGGTCAGAGAGAGTCCCCGCGTCGGGAGCGGCGTGGGTTGCGGGGGGGACGGTGGCAGAGCCTTGCTGGGAGGAGGCAGTGGTGGCAGCCTGCTGACCCCTGCCCCCGTCCCCCCAAGCCAGGACCTCTTGGAGAGCACATGGGGTGCAGCCAAGGATGCTCCCTTTGTCTTGGCACAGGGGCTTCCCCACCAGGGGTCTGCCTGGGGTTACAGGGAGACCCCCCACATCCCGGGCAGACGGGTGGCCTTGCCTGGAGAGCCGGGACCAGTGCCAGCTCTGAGAGGCGCTGCCAGCTCTCAGCAACCTCCTCGCTCCCCTCCAACCTCCAGCTCTGGCAGGACTGGCTTCGGCAGCCACAGATCAGAAACAAAAGCCTTTTGACAGGGGACGCAATTTTGAGAAAGACACCGGGCTCCCACCCTGCCACGAGCGGGGCCTCCTGCCACAGCCGCTGCTGGCGAGCAGGCGGGATGTTGCTGCCAGCTGGAGGGGACCACCTCCATGCACCCCCTCGCACGGGCCCCAGACCCCTGTCCACCCCACCAGCCTGTCCCCCGTGTCCCCAAAGAACTACTGGGAGGGCTCTCCCTTCCCGCAGTGCCCCCCCCAGCGTGGCCAGCACCAGCCTTGGGCTGTGGCCATACTGGGGTGCCAGGCACGGGGGCGAGGCTGGGCGCGAGCCACCTGCCACAGCTAAGCCCCAGCCCCATGGGGATGCTTCCCAACCTCCCGCTTAATGGCTTGTAAAGAGCGCTATTGATTTCCCGCGCCGGCGCTGCATGCTTTGCACCCTCAGCACCGCAGCTGCGCTCGCCCAGTCGGCAGGGCTCCGCACCCACCGCCCTCCCGAAGGCGCCAGGCAGCGTGCCGGTGGGCAGCGGGCAGCGGGCAGGGGCAGCCCAGCTCCGTGGGCAGAGCGGGGATCGGGGGGCTGCAGCGCACGGCACGGCTCAGGGGGGTTGAAAGAGGCTTCGCCTCGAGCTCCGGCACGGCCCTCTGGCAGCCGACGCAGGGGGTACATTTGTCAGCAGGGCTGCAGGGGAGCCTTGCTGCAGCTCAGGGCTGTCCCTGCCGCGTGGGGAGATTTACAGCCCAGGCGGGCTTTATTACACGGAAGATGCTTACGCTGGGGATTTTTTTTCCCCCATAGTTTCTTAATTTGCTATCCCATAAAGAATGTGGATTTGTGACGTTAAATAGGGGAAGATCATTTACCACTCACGGCTCTTACTTAAAGGATCCGCACAAGTTATTTATCGTGTGAGCACAGGCTGCAAGCAGCAGCGCGAGGGGACATGCTCTAGCCTCGGCGCTGCTCCTGCTCCCGAGCAGGGAGCTGGCTGCCAGCGGCCCCATGGCTTGGCCACCCTCGTACTGCAAAACTTCCAGCCTCTGCATGGAGTCCACTTTGTGCCCAGAGGGAAGGAAGGACTCCAGCACTCCTGCAAGCATGGCTGCAGGAAAAGCTCCTTCCTTTCTCCAGCAACCCTGGGGACACAACCTCTGCCCCAGGGGCTGCTCACCATGGGCTTGGTGCCCAGGACCCCAGGCCATTTGCCCCACTGGGATGTGCTGCAGTCTGGGAGCCCTCCATCACTACTGGGACATGCTGTGATTCACATATCCGCCCACTGCAGTGGGGGTAAAAGAGCTTTCTGAACATAAAGGCACACATGGGGACCCAGGACTGGGATGGATGAAGCCTGGAGCTCCCCGCTGCATGAGGGCTGGGTGCAGGGCAGCTCAGGTGCCCCTGCGTCAGGGCCACAGCTGGGAAGCACGGGAGTGCCCAAGCCCACACATCACAGCTGGGACTCACCCTGCTTGCCAAGCAGCTCGCGCTGTGTTTTAGTCGTTCCCAGGAGGAAGCACGAGGGATGGATTCAGCTCGGGGAATAGGAGTAGGAGGCTCCAGCTGCAAACAATGTGATGCCTCGACAGGTCCCGCTGCTGCCTGGCAAGGCTTTGGGACATGGTATGCAGCAGAGGGAGGTCACATCTTCTCCCGTCCCTCTCCACACCCATGCCCTGAAGCCTCTGCTGCCCCAGGTTCACCCCTTCGCTCCAGGCAAGTGAGAGGTGATGGGGACACCCCTTTCTGCTAACAGCCCTGATGCCTCAAAGGCTGGGCTGGAGGGCTGAGCTGGGCTGAGCCCTGGGCTCCCCTTCCTTGGGCCAGGGTCCACAGGTCGGCCGGCACTAACCATCCTCACGCCTGAGCTGGCTCTGGTGCACAGTGCCAACACACCGGAGCCCGGATGCCCGGGCATCCTCAGGGCAGACCTGTAAGCAGCTGAGGCAGGCAGACCAGCTGGTCCTGTACGGCCACCCGCTGAGAAACTGGGTCCCGGTGACTGTCCTGGCAGTCACCCTCCGCTGCCACACAGCACGGCGCACACCACACACCATGTCCACGCTGCGGGAAGCTTGTACTCAGCCCCATCCGCCTGAGCTCTGCCCTGCCAGCCTCACAGCGTGGCTCAGCACACGCCAAATCCCATTGCCATGCTGTGCCGCTGCCCGGCAGCGCTGGGCTCGCTGCCTCCCCCAGAAGCCAAAGCTGTGCAGGATCCCCCAGGAGGACCCCGGGGCTGGGGGCCAGCATGGCCGAGCCATGTGCAGGACTGTCCAGTACCGGAGCTCTCTGCTCCCAGCACCGCTGAACCACACTTCTCCCCGGCAAACTCAGGCAGGTGGCATAGAGCAGGCACAGAGCCCAGCAAAACCTGGGGAGGAGTGGGGCTGCCACCCCGTTGCCTCCTGTTCCTTCCCAATCCACTGCAGTGCCCCATGCCACCCCCACACACAGGGCAGCCCCCCCCAAAACGCAGCTTTCCCGAGGACAGCATCATGCTACACAGCAAGCAGGCGTTGTACCGATGGGCATGAAGTGAAACAGGACATGCTGCATCAGCCATTTCCAGCCCCACGGAGCCTCCTCTCCTCCCCCCCAGCATCCCGCACAGCCGGTGGCATCGCATCCCCCTCCCCGGTGCGGAGCGGGCTCTGGCTGGCAGCACTGCTCTTGGGAGCGCAGCAAGCCAGCCGAGCAGTAGCCCCTGGCAGCCTTAGGAGAGAGGCGGCTCATTTCCAGAGTCATTACGGTCTGAAAAGGGTCCCATCAGGTATTCCGCCGGTTCAGCACATTTATTTTCCCAAACCACAGCGGGGATTTGTGATTCCAGGCTCAATATTAGTGAGAGATGCACACTGGCGGCACCCAGCCGGGCGCTCGCTGCCTGGGCAGGCAGGGTGCTGCTGGGAGGAGGCCCTGCTAGCAAAGCCCTGGGCAGCGAGCGGGCAGCCCCCCGCTCACCCAGCCACAGCCGTGCCTCCGGAGTGGAGCTACTCGGTGTGTGTGTGCACACATGTGCATATGCAATGCTGGCGGCCTCCGGGATTCACGCACATCCCAGCACCAACCCCCCCCAAACGCAGGAGAGCTCCACTATGTGCAAAGGGGTCTCAGCCCCCCCGCCCCGAATCCACTCTCACTGTGCAAAGCACCCCACGACAGAGTACTTCAACCCAGGGGAAAGCGCAGGCTGGAGAGGGGCTCTACACCACAGCTTTCCCCTTATCTGCTGCACACCCACCCTGGGGACCGCTGAGCCCCGCTCCCCGCCAGCCCCGGCTCCTGCCTGCGAGCCCCTCCGGCACGGACCTGCTGGCAGCCCGGTCCTGCGGCGCAGAGCCCTACCGAGAGCTCCCACGGAGGATCCTCTCTCTCTCTCCTTGTGCAAATTGGAGGGAAACTCAAACAGAGAGAGATGCAAACTTCAGCAGCCAGAGCAAGCCAGGGAGCCCTGCTCCGGCGAGGTGCGGCAGGGTGGGTGCCCCCTGCGCCAGCGGGGGCCCACGGGGAAGCTGAGCCAGGCGTGCACTCACCACAGTGAAATCACGGGAGGAGCAGTTTTCACCGCTGAAGTTGCAGCTCTTGAGCATGTCATCAAGCTGGTGGCCGGTGCGGTTGACGATGTCAGCCATGTCGGGGTCGGGGTAGAGCAGGTCCGTGGCCTTGTGGCCATCCCGGTCCTTGGGGGGCAGCCCGGTCATGTTGGCCAAGTGGAAGATGTCAGCGTCGGTGAGCGCAGAGTGGCGGTAGCGGTTGATGTTGCAGATGGTGATGGCGGGGAACACCATCTCACGGATGGCCTCCTCGTCCAGGGCCATGACGTGGGGGTGCTCCAGGTAGAGCAGCGCTGACTTGGCCGCCTGGTAGAGGAAGAAGGCGAGCGAGGCCAGGAAGGCGAATGCCCAGAGGGTCTGGCGCACGCCCAGCCGCCCCGACTGGCAGATGTGTCCCAGGCCGTGCAGTGTGCTGGCGCTGGCGAAGGCGGCCAGGTCCCGGGAGCGGGGCCGGGCGGGCTCCTCGATCAAGCTCTCCTTATCCCCTTCTTCTTTCTCCTTCTGCTTCTCATCCTCCTCGGCAAATTTGATTTTACACACAATCTCAATCGGCATCTGCCCCGCGCGGCCGGCGTGCCCAGCCAGCAAGCTGCCCCCCGGCACAGGCACCGGCCGAGAGCCCGGCCAGGCGCTGGGAGGGGGCTCGGGTACCCCCCAAGCCCCAGCACGGCGCCGGGAGGGCCGAGCCGTCTCGGGAGGGAAGCGCAGCCCCTCTCAGCAGCTCCGAGCCGCCGCTCCCCTCGTCTCACTAGTCGATCGTCTCCTTGTGCCTCTGCTTATCAGCACAAATACAGCTGTCAAAAACCCCTCTCTCTCCTCTCCCTCGCTCTGTCTCTCTGCCTCTCTCCTTCGCTCCTCTCTGGTTAAGACCCCAGCAGATACAGGCAGCATTTAGGCATCATGTGCTAATAAAATCCAGGGAATACTTAATAATTCAAGACATGTCAACATTATTTCATCGTCAAATAAAGAGCGAGCGCCAGAGAAAAGAGGCAGTGTGAAGGGCCCGGCGCCTCCGGGGCAGGGAGCCGCGCTGTGCCCTCTCCCCAGCCCCGGCTCCGAAGTGCTGCCGGAGCCACTTGTTTGAATGGCTCGGGAGCTGCCGGAGCCGTGCCGTGCCGTGCCGTGCCGTGCCGTGCCGAGCCGTGCCGTGCCGTG
>VZTV01053683.1:76329-106484 GCA_013400875.1 Anhinga rufa
AGCCCCGGCCGGGGAGCCGCCGCTGGAGCGGGGCTGAGGACGGGGGTGCAGCTCCCCGCGCCCCCCCGGTGCTCCTCGGTGCCCCGGAGCCGGGAGGGCGGCAGCACCGACACCCACCCGCCGTGTCCGCCGGCCCCGGCCCCGCTGCGCTCCCCCCCCAGCTTCACCTCCGCGCTGCGCGCTGGGCTCCCCATTGCCCCGCGGCCGGTGTGCAGGCAGCGGGGGTCACCCACCCGCAGCCTCTCCCGCCGTGCCGAGCCTTTGGCCCTCCTCGAGTCCGGCTCTGCTCCCTCCACAGCAACATCCAGGCCCGCCCCTGTGCTCAGCCCCACGCAGGACCCAGCTCCCGTGGCAGCACTGCCCCACACGCAGCGGGGGAAGTGGGGCATCCTCCTGCCCCATCCTGCCCACGGCAGTGGGGCTCTGCCTGCGTCGCTCAGCGGGGCCAGGGCTGCGATAAGGTTATGGGTTCACCCTGCGGCACCAACCACAGAGCCACAGGGTGCCAGGCTCCAGCTGCTCCCCATGCACAGCACCTTCTGCCAGCAAGTCAGGGTCTCTCCCAGCTTCCTGCCTCAGTTTCCCCAGCTGGTGATGGAGAAAGACTCTGCTAGGCAGGCTGAGCCAGACCCCTCACCCACAAGTCAAGCAACCCTCTGTGACCCTGCCTAGTGGCACAGCAGTGGGGGAAACACCAGCTCCCTGCCTCCAGAGCAAGCCCAGCACCAAGTACCCCCTGCAAGAGACGTGGCTGTGCTGGAGAGGTGTGTGCCTGGCTGGGAAGTCAAGGTCCCCAGGGGACAAATGATGAGACAGCCGCCCATGAGCTCGACAAGAGGCCTCGCCTCTCCCCAGGGGACTGCGCCGCGGGTCAGCGTGACCTTCATTGTGCTGCCAATGCCAACGGCAAAGCTTTCCCCCGTCGTCCGGCAAGCGCACACGCATCTTCAATCTTCCCATCGATCTGTGCATGGCACACATGTTCCTGCCTCTGTGCGGGTCAATACAGCATGATAGGCTGCCTCCGGCAGGGAGCACGCACAGCCCCAGCCTCCCGCTTCGCTCTGCCCAGGGGATGCGGTGTGCACGTGCCAGCCCCGCATCCCCAGCTGCAGCCACCTCCACAGGTGGCCCCAGCCACACAGCCACAAGCCCTGAGCTGCATCTGCAGGGCTGCTTGGCCCTGCAAAGACTCTGGGCAGCAAGGGCCTGATCCTGTGGTGAGGAGGTTCTGCAGTGCAAGGCAACGGCCGGCATTGGGTCTTTGGTCTGCAGAGCCTGGTGTGGAGTCCCTGCCTGCGTCTCTCAGTGCCATGGTGGTGAGGAGGGCGAGGGCACGGAGGATCTGCCAGGCAGGTCCACCCCGTAAGCACAGATCCTGAAGTAGAGGGTAAACCAAGCTGTGTGAGTGTGAGACCGGCAGGAGCCCGGTGTCCACCACCCCGTAAGCACAGATCCTGAAGTAGAGGGTAAACCAAGCTGTGTGAGTGTGAGACCAGCAGGAGCCCGGTGTCCACCACCCCGTAAGCACAGATCCTGAAGTAGAGGGTAAACCGTGTGCTGGACAGTCATGGCATGGGAGCAGGATTGTCTCTTGGCTCCCTGCACAGCCCTGGCCCCCACAGCACGGGGACCACAGACCCCTGCTCCCTCTGGGCATCTTCTACTCCACTAGCAACTGCCACCTGGGCTGGGGACACCCCTCAGCACCCTCCCACAGCATGGTCACCTCCTGTGTGGCCAAAGAGATGTGTCCTCTCCTCCCTCCTCTCCTGCCTCTCCTCCCCTGCTGTGCCCTGGTCCTGCCTGGCCACCCGGCAAGGGCAGATGGGTGCTGGGGGCTCATCCCCTTGCAAGATGACCCAAGGCACAGGGCTGAAGTGTGGCCAGGCTGGGTTGAGATCAAGGTGTTCCCTAGTGAGTGGCACCTAAAACACAAGCCCCATCCCCAACTGTGGCTGCAGACCTCCTGCAAGGCACAGGGTGGGGAGGGCTGTGGCTTTGTGGCCACCAGCACCTGGGGAGAGGGCACCCTGGGAGAGATGCTGGGCTGGAGGGGCAGGGAGCAGGGAAGCAGCATGGCTGGGAGGGGAGGCAGCAGGGCTCAGGGACTACTTTCTCCTGGGACCAGAGAAGGCAGTGAGCACAGCACCAGCTGGGAATGGCCGGTGCCGCCACTTGGCAGCAGGTCTGCAGCTTGCGATTCTGCACTAGTCTCCCACCTGTGGCTGAGCACGGCAGGTCTGCGCATGGGGGCACAAGGCCACGAGGAGGGGCTCTGCGGCACGCTGCAGGGCTTGTCTGCCCCTCCACCTGGCCACGAGCAGCTGCAGAGCCTCTGTGCCCACTGATGCTCCCACATCCAGCCCTTGGATTCAATGTTAACAGCCAGGAGAAGCCCGATGCCCCAGGCTCCAGAGTGCCAACTTCACTAGCCACCGCACGAGCGAGCTGACAGGATGGGAGAGCCAGCCGAGAGCTTGCCAGCAGATCAGGAAAGGGGGGTCCCCCCTGCTTGTCCCCATGCCTCCCAGCCTGGGGAGATGCTGAGCAGTGGGGGCTTGGCACAGGGCCCACGCGCTACGCTCAGATGATGGGGGGGGGAGCTGCGAGCGCCGGGGAAGACAGGACTGGAATTCGAAATGATGTTGACAAATCGGAGAAATGGCCTGAAAACAATCAGATACAATTCAAAAGGACAAGCGCCAAGAGCTGGGCTGGGGTGGGAAGCAAATCTGCCCAGCAAGTAGAGGGTAAGCGGCCTGAGGGCAGGGCTGCTGAGTGGGCAGGAGGGCAGGGCAGAGCCCCGGCTTGGCAGCGGTCAGCAGCATCGGCTTGTCCGAGTTTAACACCGACACCCAGGACAGTCCCAGGCAGATAAACAAGGCGTGCAGAGGGATGCTCCTAGGACACGCTGTGCAGGTGTGGTTATCTGTGCGTGCAGAAGCTACATTTCCAGATGCCCAGCAGCCAGACAGCTGCTTGGAAAAGCATCCAGGAGCTAGGGAAAAACAGGAGAAGCATCGTTCATTTGGGATATGGGATCTGCCAGTGTACTATGGGATCTCTGGCTGCCCTGCAACTGCACCGAGCTCACTGGAAAGGAGGATGTGGCTCAAGGCTGCGTGAGAAGGAGCATCATTTGCAAGGCATCTGAAGTACTTGCTGGCGGCAAGGCCTCGGCAGGAGCCCTGTGCCTGGTCGAGGACCAAACGTCAAGAAAAATCCAGACATATTGGAAAGACCAGAGAGGATGGCAATAACAGAGAGCAGTGCTGGAGACTGGCTGGAGGCACTGGGGGTTTGGGTGAGAGCAGAGGAGGCTAAGAGGCTGCATGCTGCATCCGTAGACAAAATAACTACTGTGAGTGCAGAGGGAGGGGGTTTTCTAGGGCATCAGGGCCCTGACACACCATAGAAGACAGCAGGGGTTAGGTGGAGCCTCCACACAGGAGAAGCTGGACCACAGCCTGGACGGGTTCTTGGTGGGACTGATCCTGCGGTGGTGCCCTCCACCACCCTCGTGATGATTCATCCCCCCAGGCACAGACACTGTCTGTTTCTATTCTCAGGCTGATCCAGGTGAGGGTTTGGTTCAGATTTCCCTATCTTGCCACCCAGCTGATGGGTCGACTATTTGCTGTACCAGCACTAGACCTCCTGCCACGCTCCGCTCCGCCACCGGCACTGTGCCTCTGCAGTGAGCCCACCCTCTCAGCCATCCTGTGGAGCTGCAGCTCCTCAGCACAGGCACAGGGATCAGGCTGGGGGCACCGAAGGGTGCTGTGGTGGGGGCAGCCCGGGCGGGTGGGGGACGCAGGTGATGGGATGGTTACAGCCCTGGGCGGGCAGTGGGGACCTGCCCGAGGGGAGACCCCCAGCAGGCAGCCCCCATCTGATGCCCTGCTAGTCTGAGCTGGCCAGGACGTGGATCCTGCTTGCTGGGTGTTTCTGCCATCAGCCCAAACCCGAGAGCTGGCTGCCGCATCTTCCTCACCAGCTCCACGCGCTCTGGAGCTGGCGCTGGCCGCGACCCCACACCCAGAGGGAAGTGGATGTGGGCCGATCATTAATTTTGATCTAATTGAAGGAAACGTGACTGCAGAGCCCAGCTGGCCGCAGTGCTTGGCTCTGCCTCGCGCCAGTCGGATCCTCGGAGACCCTTGCAAACACGTCGGGCTTAACAAGCACAGCCTCCTCCCCTGGCCTCCCCCGGCACGCTGCTGGCGCCTGCCCAGCAGGTCGGGCTCCTCGGCAAGGGCGGTGAGCACCTCGGCTGTGGGGAGATGTGGGATGACAAGATGTCCACTCCAATTACGGGAGAGCAGGGCTGGCGATGGTGTGATGAGCATGCCAGGTACCGCTGCCTGCCGTGGAGCCGGCCGTGGGGCAGCTATGGGAGCAGTAATTCCACTTGTACCCCACTCACTGAAACCTCCACACCATCCTCCTGCACCTGCAGGGAGCAGCGGGGCTGGGAACGGCGGGAGGGAGCCATACACACCAAGGCAGGGAGCGGAGCCATCGCTACGAACACTGTTACCAGCCGCGTGGTGCTGGGACGGGGAGGACGGCAGCTCTGGTGCTGCAGACCAGCCTCGCTGGTGGCCCTGGTCCCCTGGGCAGGCGGTGGCAGGGCTGGGCTGAGCTCCCCCACGTGCAGGAAGCCGCTTCCCAGTTTCGCTCATGGTGGCAGATGACATGTCTGCCAGGGCCAGCAGATGCATTGGCGATGCAGCACCCCATTAACGCACTGACCCCATTTACGTAAACTATCCCCATTAAACACAATACCTTATTAAACGCCTTACCCCAATTAAGTGCAATACCTTAATTAATGCAACACCCCAATTAAGGACAACACTCCCGTTCAATTTATTCCTTCATTAAGCGCAAAACCTCAATTACAAAGTCTCTTTTGTAAGCTGTGTGCACGAGCTCACACAAGGTGCCCTGGACAACTTCTGCTGTTGCCAGACGAACAACGCTGGGTTTATGTGGCTTTGGGGTCCTGCCTCCAGGAATTTAAGGAGTGGGATATGGGACTATCAACAGTAGAATCTGGGTGTAGGAGCATCCACCATGGCTGAGGACAATGTCTGCCCACATCAGAGCCAGGTTAGATTCCATGGACTCTCAATGGGATAATGGGTCAAATCCTAGCCCAGTTCATAGGAGAAAAGAGTCTCTGCTGGACTCAGGCTGATTCCATGGTATTTAACCCCAGGGAGCAGCTGAGACCTTGCCGGTTGCCCTCCGACTCCCTCCACCCAGAGATGCTCAGCCGTGCCACTATCCCAGCCAGCCCCTGCCCCTGTGCCTGGGGAGAGGCACAGCAGCCCCCGCTCCTGGTCTCCATCCGAGACACCTGACGTGCCACGGACCTGCACCGCCCTGGCTCTGTGGGGCTGAAAGCAACAGGAGCAGCAGCGACTGGCATCCCCTATTTGTGTTCTGCTCTGACCTGTCAGTACAAACCACCCCCAAACTGAGCCAGCCACTTGATCACACTGCACAAACATCCTCACTGAGAGAAAACGCATCTAAAAGCCTCCCAAATCCATGGAGAAGAGCAAAGCAGAGCCCCCTTCCCAGCAGGACAGGCACATGTTTCAGCACAGAGGGTGTTCAGCATCCCCAGGAGGATGCTCAGCCCAGCACTGCTCTCCAGGCTCCGGGTCTGGCAGTGCTCGCTGGCCCGTAACAGGCAGGAGGTCAGCTTCGGCTAATTCTGCCCTCCAGTCCTGAGCAGGAGGAGTGGAGGAAACGGCCTCACCACCCTCAGAGCATCCCCCGTAGCTGCAAAGGCCGTCACAGATGTGACCGGAGAGTGGCTGTGTGGCAGCAGGAGCCCCGGCTCTGGGCGTGGGGCGCTGGGGTGAGCACAGTCCCTCCTGCCCTCAGCGCTGTCAGGAAGGGGAGAGCATCCTGGGAACCATCACTGCAGCGTGCAGAGAGACTCGTTTGGTTTTATAGCCTTTTACTGCTGCAGCTGGTTGATCTTCCCTGCTCTCTGCCATCTTGAGGAGGGCAGCCGGGCAGGCTGGCACGTGGCCGCACTGTGCCGAGCAGCTCGGCGGCAGGGCATGTGCCTGTGCCTGGGGTGCTACTGGGTTTGCACCACTAGTGAAAGTAGTGGCAACAGCGGGGGAAACTCAGCTCAGCACCCTGCTGGGATGGTCCCCAACGCTATCCCCGCACAGCCCCTCTGTCTGCAGCGTGAGCCCCCCCCCCCCCCNTGGTGGTTTATAAAACTTTAAAGCTAATGGTGTAATAAACTCCAATAATGATATTGCAGTTGCACCAGGGCACCCTGGGATGAATACATTACGGGAGCTGCAGCAGTTAGGCAGGGAGGGCAGCATCGGGGCTGGCTGCTTCAGCCAGTACTGCAGGAGACGGCCAAGGCTCTCCTGGCCCTGCTGTGAGCAGGACACCCCCTCTGCTTCACTCCCTCGAGCGAAAACTGAGCAAAGGTGAGTGGAGGGCAGGCAGCCCACCTTGACCACAGTCCTCCCTGATCATAAGCCAGGCCAAGAGACCTCCAGGGGAAAAGGAGTTGGGAGGAATATGAGCCCCTAAGGCAGCCAACAGCAGTTTCTGACTCAGGCGCAAGGGATGCTCGGATGGATGAACTGGGCTGAGCCTGGAGGACTACCCTGCTCCCAGAGGAAGGAGGCCCCCACGGCGCTGGGCTTGCTGCTGAGGTGAGCCCCAGCCACTGTGTGCAATCCCAAGCACCAGACCGGTGTCCTGGTCCTGCCTTGACAGCGCCAGCCCCAGCGCACATCTGTCAGGGCTGGCACACCGGTGTGCACAGCTGCGTGCACAGGTAGGTGCTGCTGAACACAGCTGTGTGGGCACAGCTGGCACAGCTGGGAGGGCATCTCATAGCCAAGGGGACATGCCCAGAGCTTTACCACACCAGAGGGATATGGCACAGCTGGATTCATCCTTGTTGTGGTGCACAGGGAGGATGAGAGCCTCATGCCACCCCGAACAGCCCTGATCCTGCACCAGGGAGCAGGTCAGTCCTGTGCTGGCACAGGAGCAGGAGGGTGACGGATGGCCCAGGGCTGGAGCCCAGCACAGCAGCAGTGGGGAGCCCATCAGCAGGCACTCTGGGCACTGCTGGAGAGGTGTAGCCTACAAGCAGCACAGTGCAGGGTGCAGGTGATGCTCGCACCGGCACCCCGGCAGCACCCACACTGGGCAGCAGGGCTTGTACCCACCAGCCATGGCTCCTCCATCTCAGCCCTGGCCCTGAAGGATGTGAGGAGCTGGATGGGAGCGTGCACAGCCAGCGGAGCGTGCGGATCTGCTCTTCATGCTCTGAGAGACATCGCTCAGCTGCTCCCTTGTGCTCGTCTGTGCCCGCAGGCCCTGTTCTGCCCCGTTCCCTGCAGCCACTGGCACCCGGTGCCCAGGCAGTGCCCTCCTGCTCCTCCTGGCCCTGGACCGCTCCTCCTGCCCCATCCACAGTGCTTCGCCCAGGGGCTCCTGCCTCCTGCTTGCCTTTCCTAAAAACAACAGAGCCATAAACTGCCAGCAGAGCTGCCTCAGCGCAGCAATAGGGCTGAGGTTTTAAATGCACCCAAGTCAGGAGATTGGAAGTTATGGGTCCCCGAGCAGCCGTAGCTCAGCCACATGGTGCCCATGACGGCCCGGTGCGTGCACAGCCTCTGTGCCGCGGGCAAGGGGCAGAGTTAGCGTTACCATGGGAACCATCGCTTCCCATTTCCTGACATCTGTGTGATTAAAACCTCAACCTTAATGCCACGGCCCCCCCAACGGCATGTGTGGCGGGGGCACCCTGCCTGCCCTCCCCAGGCTGCTGGGTGAAGGGGCTGGGAGCCAAGCCTGGGACTGCCCCTGCCCCTCGGCGGCTGGCGGAGAGCTGGTGGCCAGGCCCGGTCTGCAGGGGAGAGTGGGAATTTCGAGGAGGCCAACAGGAAGTCCTGGTGCGAGCAATTAGGGCTGGGATCCAGCCCGGCGGCAGGCCCTGGGGCCAGTCACACCATGGGCATGGCGCACAGCCGGCTGCCAAACACACCGCATCAATCAGCCCCAGCATGAGCCACGAGTGCTGATGGCACGGCGGGTACCGCCTGCTGCGGAGCACATGGCTAACAGCAAACATGCTGCGTGTGCCGTGCCAGGCACTGCGGAGCCGGGCGCCCTCAGCACCCCGTG
Source organism: Anhinga rufa (assembly GCA_013400875.1). Classification (NCBI taxonomy): domain Eukaryota; kingdom Metazoa; phylum Chordata; class Aves; order Suliformes; family Anhingidae; genus Anhinga; species Anhinga rufa. The sequence continues at coordinate 84,523 of VZTV01053683.1, forward strand.
TGCTGCACACCCCAGGCACACCACTGGCACCAGGTGTGGAGCATACTGCAAACGCCTGACACCTCGCTGGGCTTCATCCTGAGCACGCTGCAAATAGGAAAAGCATCTGACTGACGAGCATCCTGGAAGAGTCGACCCCAAATGTGAGCTGGGCTGTTGCAAATGTGATGCCTTCAGGCACCAAGCACCAGCTCCCTGCAAACAGGCGGCTAACGCTGAGCACTGAGGGCATGGAGGGTGCCACGTGTGCCACGGGCACTGAAAACTGCACTGTGAACACGGGATGCACGGCAGGATATCAGTGCTGAGTGCACTGCAGAGCAAGGCTCAGTGGGGAAACCACGGGCTGATGGCACTGCTAAAGTGAGAGTCGGCACTAGCAGTGCGCACAGAGCATGCTGCCACTCCGAAGCGGGCTGGCATCTGGCACTGAGCACAGGCTAAATAGCAGAAACACCACTAATGCTGTGCAGCAAGCTCTGTAAATAGAAAAAACATCAGGAAGCTTGTACAGACCACACCATGGGCTGCGATCACAAAGCACGCAGCAAGCGAGCAGCACATCAGGCACCGGGGGCTGGATGCAGGGCAAGCGGCAAGCACACGCAGCTGCGGGAGCGAGCGGAGAGCGCGTGGGCAGTGGGAGCACACTGTGAGCACTGCAGGCTGAGCCCACTGCAAGCACTGCACGCGGCGCTGGCACTGAGCACCAGCCACAGGGCCAGAAGTCTGCTGGGAACGCCGATCACACCATGGAGACTAAAACACTGAGCACACCGCAGAGAGCTGGCTGGTGCGAGCACTGACTGCGCTGCAAATGCCAAATGTAACAGGCGCCGGGCACACCTTGAATATGAAACGCTGCCTGAGGAGATCGCTGAGCGCTTGGCAAACACGAAACCACAGCTGACACCAAATGCTGAAGTCGCTGCAAACATCAGCTGCAGGTCCCACACCCCGAGCACAGTGCGTGTGCCGAGTGCTGCCGACACTGAGTGCAAGCACTGTGCAAATAACAACGATGCCACAGGTATTAAGTGCTGAGCACTCTGCAATTATCAAGCAAACCGTGGGCATCAAGCGCTGCACACACCATGACTGCAAACACACTGCAGGCACCAATTTGACAAATACACTCCTGATAACAAGCATGTGGCCGGTGCTGAGCGCGCCGAAAAGAGCCATGTGAGTGTGGGTACAGAGTGCCACAGCTATTGCATACACCAAACCTGGCGCGGACACTGGGAATGCTGCATACATCAGTTTGGGCATTGTGTGCGTTGCAAATACCCAACATAGCATGGGCACTGAATGCCAACCAAACGCTTCTCTGGCTCCTTGTTATGTGCTGTGCTATAAATAGGAAACGTGCCAAGGCACCACCCTCTAAATGCATTGCAAACACCAAATGGACACAGACACCAGGCACCACAGAGAGCTGGGCACGCTGCAACCAGCCCCTCTTCCAACGCTCACCTCAAAGCCTGCTGCAAAGAGCAGCTTCCCCCAGGTGCCGCGTGTTCTTCCAACACCAGGCTCAGCGGTGGCACCAAGCGCTGGCACACCATGTGTCACAAACCTGCCCAGGGTGTGCAACAGCAACCCAGCAAGCTGCTTGCAGCCAGTGCTGAGCCTGCTGCCAGGGGGATGAAGGCAGCTCTGCCCGCAGGCTGCCGGCCCCACAGCTCCCCCATCCCAGGGTGCGTGGGGTCCTGCCTGTCTCTTGGGAGTGACAGCCGTGCGGGAGGGCCAGTGGTGCGGCGCGTGCCGGTGTGCTCAGGGCCTGTTATTTCATTTTCACTTGTCCCATCCCATTAGCACAGCTGTCTGCCACCAGAGAAGGGAAAATTGATGCTAAACGGGATATCAATTTATCATGGAGTGTGTCACCCGCCGCACAGCTCTGCCAGCCGAGCAGCAGAGACGCGCTGCACCAGCCAAGCAGCACCTGTAATTAACAGCTCGTCAGCCTCCCCGGCACGCTGCAGCCTGGGCACCAGCCGGCGGGTATGGCAAGGGGAATCCCAGCTGCCGTGCCACCCTCCACCCCCAGCCGAGACACCCTCCTCAGGGGCCACGTGTGCCCACCTCCCATTCTCCTGCCAGGGATGAAGGCAGCTGGTGGGATGTATGTGGGTGCTCCTGGGTCGCCAGCCCATGGGATGTTTGGAGACAGAGGTTTGTCCCCTGTCCAGCCCCAGCATCAGTCGTGTCCCCCCTGCCCTGATCCCCCGCTGCCGAGGTGTCCCGGCACGAGGCAGAGCTGTAACTCACGGGGTGACGGTGCCCGGTGAGTAACGAGCCGGGAGCCCGGCTCCCGGGCATGAGTTACGGCTGCTGCCTGCGCTCAGTGAGACATCAATCCCGGCGGGCGGCAGGGATAGAAACATAGCGTTCAGCGTGCCAGGAAGGGGCTGCAGGATGGGCCATCAATCCTGGGCAGCGGGGTGGGATGCCAGCACAGGTGGGGAGCCGGCATGGCTGGAGGGCACCCACTGGGGGCACCCCTGCCTGTGTCCCCATGTCCAGCCCCTGTTCCCCTGGGTGCCCCCAGCCCCAGGGCGAATGCAGGCTGTCATGCCCAGCTCACGCTGCCTGGCTGTGGGGCCACAGCAGGAGGGACATATCAGATGTGGCTTCTCCCAGCTGTGGGGATGCTGGTGGCTGTTTTCTGGGAAAGGTGGGAGCAGGAAGGAGGGAAGGGGCCACCAGGACAGGATGACACAGAGCCAGGAACAGGGTCCCAACCCAGCACCAGAAAAATTTCCGAGGGGTTTTGCAAGATCAATCTCTCCATCCTTGCTAGTCCAGGCTGCCCCCACCTTCCCCCGATGCCCCTGCTACATGGGGGTGCTGCAGCAGCACGGCCCCTTCCCCACCATGCCCTGGAAGGAGCAGGACCGAACCCCCACCCAGCCACGGTCGGGCACTGCCACCGCCGGCCCTGCGCCCGGCATGCCGCGCTGTGCGCAGCGGCGCGACGGGCAGCTGGCGGAGGGAGCGGGTGGGCAGGGCAGCCAGCAGAGCAGAGGCTGTTTGTTGCTTTGATGTTAAACACCCAGAGATGAAATGCCTGCCCCGGGGCTGGGTCCCTTGCAGCCAGCAGGCTGGCCAGCCTCTGGCTGCGGAGCTGTGCCAGCGCTGGGGCCGATAATTGGATGCATGTTTCTTCCAATGAGTTTGTATCATTTTTATGTAAATTTGACATTTTCCTGATGTTCTGTAATGTGCACAAAGCAAGTGCCTCTCCTGCCGTCGGCAAAGCCTATTTCCTTCCTGTCTGAAGTGCTGTGTTGATTTAAGGGCCTGCTAATACGCGCAGCCAGCCCCCCCGCCCCGTGCACATGCACGTGCCCGCACGTGGCTTGCTGGCTCCGATCTCTCCATCAGCCTGATGTGCAGCTCCCGCGTGCCCAACCCCATGTCCGACCCAGGGCCTGGGCCGTCCTGCACCATCACACCATGGACCTGAGCTCCATGAGACAGCAGAGCACCTTCTTTCTCCATCTCACGTGCCACCAAATCCCTGCCGGCACTGCCAGACTCCACTTGGCTGTTTGGCTCATCCTGGCAGGAGGGAAGAGGTGCCGCCATGCCCGGCATGTGGGGGGACCACTGGCAGCCCCCACGGGGCTCTTTCATCTCCTGGAGGAAGGTGGGAGGAGATCGGAGCCCTGGAGCCAGAGGGAGAGGAAAGCAGACAGAAACCAAGGGGCACCTTTCTGGCTGCGTGGGGAGGTGCTGCTAATTAATCGCACGCCCAGGGCTGCAGGGGACTGTGCAGGGGAAGCTTTGAACTCTGCCGCTCCAGGAGCTGCCAGAGGGGCCAGAATGGATCTGCCTGGGCATCCCAGGCTGCTCCCAGGCAGGGGCCCGTGTGTCCTGGCCACAGCACTGCCCACCCATGGGCAGCAGCCCTGGTACTGGGGGGGCCCTTCCCAGGGGAGAGGGCACACCAGCTCCCGCATCCCCCTGGCTTCTCGCGCCGCACAGTTTTCCCGGGCTCTGTCTGCGGCGCAGAGCGGGTTTCAAAGGCAGCGCTGCTATTTAAAGCCCTTATTGTTCGCGTCCTTGACACCGGCAGCTACATCCTGCTGTCGTTCGATGCGAGCGCATCCTGGCCCGGCCAGCCAGAGGAAGGCAGCTAATGAAGAGCAAGTGCAAAGACGCCTCTTCTTTGTCCTGATCACAAAGCGGCTTCCCAAACAGTCCCCGTCCGCCCTGCACTGGGCAGCTATTTATAGCTCCCCTTCCCCGGGGCACGCCGGGAGTTTCCTCCAGACAGCGATGCCCTGGGATCCCTTTAATGGGCCACAGGGATGAAGACTCTCTGGCCCCATGGCCCAGGGAGCTGCTCACAAAGATGCCCCATCCCTGCCTTCTCCCTTTGCAGGGGCAGCTACAAGGGCAGCCGGGTCAGCCAGGGCCAGGCAGAGGGTGGGCTCCCCGCCAGGGTCAGCTCCCCGCTCAGCTGGGGCAGCTGGCGGCCCTGGGGGAGCTGCTTCATCTGGGCAGCATCGCTGCCTCTCTCCTCTTCCTCCCCGCAGGCAGGCACACATCTGCCACCACCTCTCCCCTGCTCGCCTCAGGCAGGGGGCTGTGCAGCTGCAGGATGTGGCGGAGGGCTGGGTGCCCCAGCCGAGCCCCCCGCGCCCCAGAGCAGCCTGCCTGCCGGCCCCTCTGATCGCAGCGGGCATCTGCTGAGCACCTCCGTGCCAGGTGCTGCTCTCTCCGGTGAGAGGCTTTGACAGAAAATTAAAGATTAATGTTCCCTGCGGTACCTGTGCCGGAGGCACCCACGGTGCAAGGACGTGCCCAGCATGGCAACCCGGGCTGGCAGGGCCAGGGCGGGGGTGCCCGGGGTACATGGGCAGGGAGCAGGGGGGCTGTGTGGGAGGCAGGGGTGGGGATGAGGAGGCAAGGGATAAGTCCCCTGGGCACCGACCCACCATCACTGCACCAGGCATCCAGAGCCAGGCAGGGAAATGCCACTCCACAGGCAGGGCAGCGCCAGGGCTGAAGGGGCTAGAGAGCTGGCTGTGGAGGGTCACCGGTCTCAAAGCTCTGCGCAGAGCCCTCAGCCCATTCCCTGCCTCCTTCGGCACAGGGGCTGGCCTGGCTGGGGAGCCACCAGCCCCTCGAGGGGACACCCTGCGGCAGACCAGGCCCCGCTAACTGGCCTCCTGGCACAGCGAGCAGAGCCGTGCAGCTGAGCAGGCAGTGTGATGCCAGGAGCATTTCCTCCCTCCCGCCGGGAGGGGATTAAGCTCAGCCCAGCTCTGGCTGGCAGCGGCCATGCCCGCTGGGCTGCACCCGCGGCTGCAGCTGCTGCCTCAGCTCCCCGCACAGCTGGGTGCTCCGCGCCTGCTGCACCCAACGCCCGCTCCTGTGGCACCCCCACCCTGCTCCCAGGGTACAGGGCTGTGTCAGACCCCCTCGTGCCCTGCACTGACTCCCGTGGGCATGCACTGAGCCCCGCGAGGGAGGTGGGACCCGTTTCCCCACTGCCTGGCCCTGGGCACACACCCGCCATGACCACAGGTCTCTCCTAGGTCTCCGGTTCCCGGGGAGCACCGGGTGCCTTGGTGTGCAGGGCTGTGGTTTTGTGAAATATGGCCCCTATAAATCCCGCCGGGTGCGAGCTGTAATTCTCAATATATTTTCAAATATAGTTCAATTATTTTTCCCATATATCATGGGGAAATTGCATTGGCGAGTGGCGGCGCTAAGCAGGGAGCGCGTGGCAGGGCAGCGTTAATAGGATTGTGCATGGTATTATGCATGAGGTCGTTCAGGACACAGTGGGAAACCTCGCGTGCTCTGGAGAGACGGGAAGGAATAAATCAGGCTATTAGCCCAGCACCTTGCTCAGGTCTGCAGGGGATTAATCTCTGCAGCGTGCAGGGATCCCAGCTGGGCTGCCTCCCTGGGCTGCTCCCCAGCAGCTCTGTCCCACTCCCTGCCCACATCTGCCCAAAGCACCAGGGAGCGGAGGCAGCGCTGAATGTGCCAGGGTCACCAAAGTGGGTGTGACATGTCACTGGGGAGCAGGCATCCCTGGACCGCTCTCAGGACAGTCCCTGAGCAAGGGCTGAGACTGGTGGGGCATCCCAGGAAAGTCCTGGGTGTCTTGGGACCTTCTCTGGAAAAGCTTCATCCTTGGCTTGAGCTTGTGGAAGGGCTGAGGATGAGCACGTCCCCAGCCCGCAGCCCTTGTTCCAGCCCTGTACGCAGTCCCAGCAGCTTTGTGCCCAGTGCCATGCTGCAGGTGGGCAGCGCGGGCTGCCCTCGCTGCCTCTCGCCATGCGGCAGGCACTCGGCCAGCAGTACCTGGGGAGCAGCCGCAGCCTTCAGGACAGGCGCGTGTAATCAGCCGGGACAGTCACATTTCCTTCAGTTCGGCATGAATATTTATGCAATTTGCGCAGAGCTGCTGGATCCGAGCTGCTGAGCCGGAGGGGAGATGGCAGCCTGGCCCTCCGGCTCCCCCCAGGTCCCGTGGGACGTCCCTGGGGCTGGTCCTGCTTGGCCATGCCATGGCACACACCTCTACGCTGCAGCCAACAGGCAGCAAGATGGGAAGCAAGGATCTCGGAGCAGCAGCCTTGGGGAGGGATGCAAGGGAGGGAAGGGTGTCCAAGGCAGGGCTGGGCACTGCTATGCTGGCCACAAACCATGCAAATAGCATCAAAAGCAGGTCCCGGGCGCTGGGCTCGTGGGCTGCTGGCTGTGCTGCAGCTGGAGGCTGCCTGCCTGCTGCCTGTCCACCTGGGAGAGCCCGCCAGGCTCGGCATCGCCTGGGCTGGTGCCAACAGAGATGGAGCCCAGCATGTAAGCAGCAGGATGCCTTGGTTGCATCTCTCCAGGGTGTCTCTTTTGGGGGGCATCTGGAATTACCCCGGGACCTGCCACCACAGGCTTGTGCCTGCACCCAGCCCAGGGCACAGGGAGGGGGCAAGGTAGCAGCACTGCTGTGGGCTACAGACCCCTCCCTGGGGTGGCCCACGCAGGATCCCCAGGGCTCCTTTGCAGAGGCCAGGTATCCAGGGCTGCCTGCATGGGCAGGAGCAGGCAGGATGCTTGCTCCCCTCCACCAGGGCTTGGCCTACTCAGAGCAATGAATAGGTTTCCTGGTGCTTGGCAGATGTCACTCACCCCCTGGCTGGGTCTCTGGGGGGCTGCCGGGCCCCACGGTGGGTGTCCCACAGCAGGCAGGGAGGTGAAGGACCTGCTGGGCGAGGGCATGGGTGCTCCCCAGCAGCGATGGGTCTGGTAGTGCCGGAGCAAGCAGTGAGTGCAGGTGAGGTTTACAGTAAAGGGAAAAACAAATTATTAATCATGAGAGCAGCCCCAGCCAGGCTGTCAGGGCCGCATGGGCTCATGAATATTCAGCATCGGGCTGAGCACTAAATCTCATTTAAATGTCAGGGACCATTAGGCAGACAGGGAGGGGGCTGGGATGGCAGCTCCCCACTCCGTGCCAAGCCCCGTGCCAGCCGGACGGCCGGGACCAGGGTGTTGGCACCCCCCTGGCATGGCTGGGCAGGGGTGGCGTGGGTACTATGGGTGCCCCTAGCCCAGCACCTGGGTGCTCCTTGGTCTGAAACACCCTGGCACCTCTGCCAATCCTGATCATCTTTGGATTGCTGTTGGGTGCTGAAAACCCACACTGAGCACTCTACAGATCCAGACACCTCCAGCCATGCACCCCACTCCTCCTGGACAGAGGAATGAATCCTTCTGAATCACCTACCTAGGCACGCTCAGCTTGGCAGGACACACACGGTCCCCCAGCCCCCAGCATCCTGGCTGAGCCCTCGTTATTCCTCAAGGCAGATACAGGAGCAGCCCTGCATCCTTCCCTGGGCACAAGGCTGGTGGGTGCCGGAGGAGTGCCCAGAGGGGTGCCCGGAGGGGTGCCTGGAGAGGTGTCCAGGAGCACCCTGCACAGTGTTGCAGGACCAAGGCCGTGCTGGGGAGGTGTGGGCAGCACACCCAGGGCTCTGCACACTTGGCATCCTCCTTTGGAGCACTCCACGGGGCCCATTCCCTAGCAGTGCCTGGGCAACAGTCCTTTACACTCCAGACACCCTCTCCTCTTCAGCTGCCCGCCTGCACCCAGCCATCCATCATGCTCAGGGTGGTGGCTCCCAGTGGTGACCACGGTGGTGGCAGCAGCAGCAGGCAGCAGCAGGCAGCAGGAGGGAGCTAGGCACGCCTGGGCACTGCCTCCCTGTGCTGGCACTCACACTCTCTCCAGCTCAGCAGGGGCCTGGCAATTACACGGATACGTTTAAGCTCTTAATCCTACTGAAGATTATTCCAAGGTCGGGGCGCGAGGCAGGTCCCCACGCGCTGCCAGGCTGCGACGCGTCCCTGCTGCCATCTGCCGGGACAGGCCATCTGAGGGGACGCCAGCATCCTGGTGCACAGTGGCTCTCCCTGTGCCTGGACCACCAGCATCCCTCCACACATGGCATGGCCACAGCCACGAACCTGCTGGCATCTCCTGCAGGCTTGAGCCTGGAGGACCCTGCCTGCAGCCTCTCCCAGGTGCCAGTGCCAGCCCCTGGTACCTCCCCTGGCTCTCCCACCTCCCGGCCCCATCAGGTCCCTGTGGTTGCCCCGTGCTGCTCAATGGGATGCGTGAGGGGTGGCCTGAGCCATCCAGAAGGATGAGGAGACCTTTGAAGAGGAGATCTCTCCAGCGAGGCACAGTGGACATCTTAGACTTGCCATGGATGTGGCTGGGTGTCCAGGGCTGCTGTGTGCCCGTCCAGGAGGACACTGAAGCTCAGAACTGCAGAGGAGTGTCTGTCTTAGCCTGGGTCTGAGGGACCCTGGTGACTAAAGAAATAGCTCACAAGCTCTAAAACTTTTATCACCACTGGCACCGGGGTGGGGGTGGTCTAAGAGCAGCAAGAGGCTCAAAGATGGTGCAAACCAACCTGTGGGCAGGTCTGAAACCCGCTGGAGAGCAGGACCATTAACTGCAGCAGCTCATCCCCTGGGCCGTGCTGGGATCTCCTCCAGGCACCTCCAGACACGCGCAAGAGCTTTACAGGGCCATTGCCCCTGCCAAGGTGGGTTGTGTGGTGGTAACTTCGCTCAAAGGTGCCCAAGAGAGGGAAGAAGTGCTTGAGCTGGTTGGTGGCACCCGGGATTCCCTCTTCCACCCTCTGCATCACTCATCGGAAATCGGCACCCGCTCCCTGGCAGGGCCGCGGTCCTGCCCTGCCTGTTGCCGACAGCTGACAGAGCCCTGCAGGACCTGGCATTTCCTCCCTGGGAAGATGTGTAAGTGCTGCAATCCATCACTGTCCTGTCTCCCGAGGCAGGCCAGCCAGGCTGGGGGCTGGGGCTCTGCAAGGGGGTCTGGCATTAGCAGCTGGAGGGAGCGGGGCTCCCTGGGGCTGGTCCCAGGGGACGGTGAGAGGATGATGCACGCTGCACCTTGGGTGCTGTTTGTGACCACGCTGCACCATTTGCACCCAGAAACAGCACCAGGCTCACCCTGCGAGGCAGGGGCAGAGCCCGGGGCAGCGCTGCACCTGCTCTGCCCCGCCAGAGTACCTGCATCCCGCAATCCCCTCGGAAAGATGCTTCTCCAGCCTGGCCCACACTCCCTCCTGCTGTGGGATGTGCTGGGTACCAGCGCTGGGTTCTCCTGCTTTCCTCTCATCCATCTCCCCGGCAGCACTGCCATCTCGCACACTAGCACACAGACACACCAGCCTCCGCACCCCATCCCACTACCCCACTGTGCCCCCTCCGCTCCCACACCCACCCCAAGCCCCACGGTGCTGCCCCAAACTCCTGCGTCTCCTCCTGCTACTGGTTGGGAACATAAAAAAAAAATTAATGATTATTAGGAAAAGCTAAAGCGGAATTGCAAATGTTATTTCTCTGGTAGATGGATGATAGCGGGGTGGATGATAGATAGCTGGATGGATGGATCTCTCTCCCTCCAAGCTGTAACCCCCTTCCAATCGCTCCCTCCGGAGCACTGCTGTCACCTTGTCTCTGCTCAGAAGGGCTTTTACTGCCTCACTGGGGGATGCACGAGAACAGGTTATTAATACATGGAGAGGGGGATGGAATCCATTTGACTTGAAAATAGCTGAGAAACTGAACTGCACTTTTAAAATCTGCTTTTAATCAGAAGGAAAAGAAGAGAAGTTTGAACAATTAGGGAGTAATGAAGAGCTTCGGAAAAAAAAAGCTCTCTGAAGATTAGCTAAGATTTTTACAGCACTTGGAGAATTTAAAGAGCTATGCCAGTATCAAGCAAAATGATACAAATATTGCCTGTGAAAATCACATGCAGTGGGACTGACGGTGAGTGCCGGCGCCTGGATGTCCACAGTCAGGCACAGCGCCGGCTCGCTGTGAGCAGTGATGCTGTGCTGCCTGCGCACCCGGGCAGGCAAACTGCTGGCAGCAGCAATGCTCACCCCTCACCCCTGCCCACGAGAGGTAACGGGAGCATGGCCAGGAGGGACCCCCGGCTTGGCTGTGGATGGAGAGCTGCAGCAGAGGCTCATGCTGGGTGCTGGGTAGAGCATGCAGCCGCTGCGGTGAGGCTGGACCCTCCTCAGCCACTCCAAGCCCTTGGCGAGGGGAGCAGGGGTGATCCTCAGCCGATTTGGGTTTTGGGGGGCTGGGAATGCCCAGCAGATGGGCATGGGCAGGGGCTGCTGATGGCACATCCCCAGAGGAAAGCGCATGGAAAAGCATCCCTCAGGTGCTCCCATGGCGCACACGTGGGGCAGGCAGCCCCGATGCTGGCACCCCCTGCCCCGAGCCGACCCCGGCCCCCGCCATGCAGGGAAGCCCGAAGGTCAGCCAGTCTGTCCCCAGCGTGCCGCCGGCTGCTCCCCACCAGTACCTGCCAGGGGCCTGTCACTGGCAGGCGAGTGCGGGGGCTGCACAGCCATGCACAGCAGCAGCTGGGTAATTTTCATGCTAAGTGAAAAGTAAAGTGCACAGACTCTTTATTAGAGCAAGCACGGTGCGGGGAACAATGAAGGCAGTGATGATCGTTAACTTTCTAATCGGAGGAGAAAAGTCCTCAATGCAATTTTTATGGTAATAACATCGACACTAAAGATAATTGCTCCCCGCGTCGCGCTTAGCGCCGGGAAACTGTTTGGGAAAAAAACATTAATTTGCAGGAACTGAGCCAAAGTTTCCTTAAGGCAGCTGTTCCCTCTGCCACCCTGCCCCCAGCCCGCGCCGGCACTGCCCTGCCAGACCCCCGGCCCAGCCCACCCCAGCCCACGCCAGCATCCCTCATCCCTTGCGCCGGCCAGGCTGGGTTTGCATCATGCTGGTGCTGGCCAGTGGCATGGGGCTCTCCCAGCATCGGTCCCCAGGTTTCAGCTCAGTAGGAGATGCCAGAGGCAGTGCAGCCCACCGCTGCGGTGGTGGAAGAGGGCCAGGAACATTTCGGACGATGTGATGGAGCAGTGCTTGTGCTGCGGCAAAGGGGACAGGCAGGGCTGCCCCGCGTGCCGGGACTGCCGCGGGCAGGGAGGGATGGGAGCTCGTGCTCCCTGGGGAATAATAAGCGCAGGAGAAATTACAGCCAGGTGACATTTTAACGAGCTGGCGTCCAGCATGGCATTAATATTCCAGGGGCTGCAATTCCCTGGCGGGCGTTTGAGAGATGAAAAAAAAAAAAAAAAATCCCAGCCCAGTAAAATCAAATAAATAAATCTCTGCCTAAGCGTGGCGTCTCCCCCGCCCCCGGCACGGAGCGGGCGGCACGCGGTGTGATTTCCCCTGTGATCCCCTGCCGCCAAGCAAGCAATTGGCTCGTCTTTGAGCGCGGCGGCAGGATGATTTATCCCGGCTCCCGGCACCCCGCTGGGGCGAGAGCATGGGGCTGGGGATGATGCATTGGGCAGGAGCAGAGGTGGCAGTGGGGGGAAGGCGGGAGAGCAGGGCGCGCACACAGGCCACCACTCAATTCTAAATTAATTTTAATATTTGACAAATCAAATCTACTTAGGTGAGCCATGGGCCATGTGAGTGAGATTTATGAGGGTTTGGGGCTGTCGGCTGCACTTGTAGCCCATGTTTGCCACTGCCCAGCGGGGCTCTAACAATCAGGGCATCACTAATTCCCCCCTCCCCAGGGGTAGGGATACAGCCAGAATGTCCAAGCGGTGTGACAGCGGCAAGAAAAATGTCCCGGCCTCTAAGTCCTGGCTTATTAGGCTGGCAGGAGTGACAGGCCCTTTGCCTGCCCCAGCTCTGAGCCCGCTGGCAGAACTGGCAGCCAGGGCATGGCACTGACCATGGCTGGAGGTGGTACCCAATGCCCAGGATGTCCCTGGGAGCTCCGGCTGAGCTGGGGAAGAGCAGCCAGTTCCAGCATGCTGGGGACTGCTCTCCTCTCTGCAGGGCTGGAGCAGTTTCTCATGGGTTGGGAGCAATTATAAACCTGCGGGCTGAGGAGCCGCGCTGGGAACTGGAGGTGGTGCCAAGGATGCGCAGAGCCATTCTCCCGCAGGGTCATTTCAGTCCCAGCTCCATCACCAGCCCGCAGATTCATGGGCCCCAGGAGGTGACAGGAAACCTGATAGGTTTTAAGACAGCAACATGCCCTGAATCTGCAAGGTGCCTGAGCAGGCGTGGAAGGGAATCCAAAATGTTTACAGCCTCAGGGGATGCGGAGACTGCGGAGCAGGGAAGGCAGGCTGGGCTGTCAGGGACCAGCCGGCCAAGCTGGGGAGAGACCGCCAGCACCCTTGATGTGCAGTTGGAAATCCCCCCCTTGGAGCAGGCATCTCCCCAGCAGCTCTGCGGGACTGGTGGGGGGCACTAAGGGAAGCCCAGTGCCCCCGTGCAAACCCGCTCCTAAGGCAAAGCCCTGGCATGGGGGGCTCCCCCGGGGTTGCAGAGGTCTCATATGGTGATGTTGGAGAGGGGTCATCAACGATTTCTGCCCCGCTGCCCCTCACTCCTGCCCATGGGTGAGGACTGGCCTGTACTTGTTCCTTCTTGCCAACTTCTTTATTTGGCACAGCCAGGTTCGCCATGCCCATGTGCCCAGGCAGGGAGACCGGGGATGCCCTCAGCCAGCCCTTGCTTGGATGATGCTACTACAGAGACATGGCACTGGGCTCTGTGCTGGAGACAAGCCCCATGTCTGGCTGCAGCCTCAAGCTGGGGCGTCTCGAGGGACCTACAGCACATCCGTCCTGAGGGAGCTACAGTGGCATGTGGCCCGTGGCAGGGAAGGCAGCCTTTCCATCACTCCTCCAGCAGCCAAGAGGCGAGCAGTGCACAAAGCTCAGGCCAGCCGAGAGCCCTGGGTGTCTCCACTACCTGCCCTGCCTGTGCCTCCCACAACTCCCACTCTGCCAGTGGCAGAGCCCTCCATGCCCCAGGCATGCCGGAGAACAGCCAAGGGCCATGGGAGGGATGTGAGATATGGGACAGACAGCCTGTCCGCAGGGATGACACACACACTTACACCCAGGAATTCTTACCATAAAAACAGAGACCTCAAAGGTCTCAAAGGACTTTAAGAAATGTCTACAAGTTGCTTGGGCCTGTAGGGACTGGCTGTGACAGGTGATGGACATAAGAAGAAGACAGTTTCCAGCCCCTGCCTGCCCCTGTGCCTGCCCAGGCTCCCGGCTGGGTGCTAGGGCCAGCTGTTGCGTCCCAGCGAGTCCTTGCAGAGCAGGATGAGGGAGGATGGACAGAGGGCTGTGCCTCTGGGGCTGCGAGCCTGCAGCAGAGCTTTGTCCCTGAGAGCCGCATGTGGTTCCTGGTGGCTGTCTCCAGCCCAGCTCCAGCCTGATGGGTGCCCCATCCCTAGGAGAGTCAAACTGCAGCAGCCCCAGCAATACACAGTCCATGGGAAGGTGGGGTGGCCAGCTTGTGGGCACTCAGTTACAGCTCCAGCTCTCAGCAGAAGCGTATGCTCTCGTAAAATATCTACATTTGGATGCAGAGATTTCCAGGGATCTGAGAACGCTGTGCTGATAATTAAACATCTGCTCTGCATTTGTCTGTCTTCCTGCCGCGACGTCGCTCCAGCCCTCACTCTCCCCTCTCTGTCCTCCAGCAAGCGCGTGGGACCAGGATGGCATCCCCTGCTCACCACTCTGACCCTGCCTGGAGGCGTAGCATCCCAGGCCATGGGTGCTGGGAGAGAGAGGGCAGCTCTGGGCACCCCTCGGAGAAAACGGCTTCACTGCCAGCACCTGCAGCCTTCACAGGGCTGTGAAGCTGACAGCCTGCCCTGTGGCTCACATGAGTTTCGCTGAGCCCCATCGTGCATCGCCAGCCAGTGCTTGTCCATGCACAGTCCCCTGGGCTGAGCAAGCAGCTGCCACCGCCATCCTGCAACCAGGAGAGCGTCAAAACAAGCTCCAAATTGATCTCTGAGACTCTTCTGCAAGCCCCAGTCACGTCCTGCTAGGAGCAAGCGTCCGCTCTAGTTACTGTCTCCTAGGAGAGCACCAAGGGCTTCAGGCTGTCACAGGAGGAGCGGACCCAAACATGACATCTCCATGGAGCTCGGGGTACGGCAGGCAGGGCCACAGCACCACCGAGCAGATGGCACCAGGGCCTGGATCGATGGGAGCTGGCTGGGCCCTGCAGGGGCTCTAACAGCTCCTCAGGGGCTGGGCTGGTGGTGGGATGAGCCGGGGACAGGGGTGGGTCCCCTCCCCAGCTGTGGTACCCTCAGCCCCGGCTGTGCCTGCACCCCTGCCCAAGCACCCAGCAGGGCTGAGCCAAGGCAGCTGCCTGCACGGCTGGCCCCAAGGGGCCGCATCCTGCCTGCGCTGCACTCCCTGCCTGGCTGCTGGTGGCAAGCTTGGGCACCCTCAGTACCGTGCCAGCCGGGCACTGCCAGCAGCCGTGATGCTGCCTCTGCCCTGGGGCCCACAGCCTGGAGGGGTGCCAGTGTCCATGGGGAGAGCACCCTGCTGGGGTGAGGGGATGGGGAGCTGGGGTGGGCACAAGGATGGGGGAGGCTCCCGGGATGCACTGCAGAGCCCCGGGTGCAGCACCCCAGCACACTCCAGCCACCTGCTCCACTTCACCAGGGCTGCCCTTCGTGTCAACAGGGCAGCCCCATCCCTTGTCTCCTGCCTGCTCCCTGCCCTGACTCCCGGCCCCCATGCTGTTTGTCACACCTGTCACCATGGCAAGGGAGAGATTAGCCGTAGACCCTACGCTCCCGCCCCAAGCCACTGATTCATATTCATAAGACTTCAAAGCATCTTGCCTAGCTCCCCTGCACCAAACCTAATCCTCTGCTGCAGCACCATGCCAGCAGCCCTCACTCGCAGCACCGGGCAGGCAGCTGGCAGCCCCAGAGCCCTCCTGCCCTGGCCAGTGGTGGCCACGCAGCCACATACCTATTGCTCCTGCTCCCCCATGGCAGGCCTGGCCCACGATCACGGCAGGGTGCTCTGTGCCATACGGGTGCTGCCATGGGAGCCACAAAAATCAGGGGTTAGCAGCACAGAGGCAATGGTTTGTGTGTCCTCACCTGCACCTGTCTGTCCCTCCACCCCTCCAGAGGAGAGGGCTGTGCCCGCAGCACTCTGGACTGCCAGCCCAGCAGCATCCCCACATGGATCACAGTGATACCTCCAACAGCCCCTTGCAGGGGCTAACTGGTGCCAGCGCCCCACAGCCCCCCAGCGTCCCCGCCACAGTCAGCAGGCAGCAGGCAGGGGCTATTCAGGGGTGGTCGGGCGTGCGGAGCGTGGCCTCGCTGGGCAGCCTGCCTGCTCCCGCCAGGGACAGATCCTGCAGCATGGCACCAGCAGAGAAGTGGCAGGGAGCGTGCTGGAGGCCACAGCATTTGGAGGCGCAGGCAGGACCAAAGTGAGTACCTGCCCCCAGCCCACCCTGCAGTGCAGTGGAGCAGAGGACGGGAGGAAGAGGCACCCAGGGGTGCCTTCCCATCACCCCGCCACAGTGCAGGTGCAGGCAGGGCTGCAGAACCCCTCAGCACTCGTGTTAGTCGGGCCACCTCCATGTCCAGCTCATCTGCTCCACAGCAGGATCACAGCAGGGTCAATCACAGACAGCCCCGCACGAGAGCTGGTGGCATCGTGCCACCCGCAGGTGCTAGCAGCCCCGCGCCGGTGCTGGTGCCGGGAAGGTGCTGGCTCGGCGCACGAGTCCTGGAGGCGGGTGGGCAGGCGGGCGGCGGGTCCCCCATGGAGCCGTCTCCTCCAGATGGCGAAGGCCATTAGAGCCGCTCTCGCGCGCACAGAGCCATAAAGTTTATGGGCCTCATCATTTAGCTGTAATGGAAATAGTTAAATCTGTCTCTGTTTAAGCAAACTCTGCCCTCACGGGAGTGCTTGGCATAGGCAGGCAGGAGACTCCACTCGCCACCCGCGGCCGGGGCAGCCGGGGCACCCAGCCCTGGCACTCCTACCTGGCACTTGGGATGTCCCTGTCGTGCCAGGATGGGGACAGGCATGTGACACCAGCGTGGGGGCTCTCCCTGCGCTGCCAGCCTCAGTGCCTTAGTTTCCCCTTGGTGCAGGGAAGGTGAGAGCCACATTTGGGGCAGTCAGGCAGGATCTGGGACTATGCAAATTCTCTGCCAGCAGGAGCCAAGAGGTGATGTGCAGGCAGGCAGGCAGAGAGTGCAGGGAGCTGCGGGCAGGATGATGCCTGCCTGCTTCAGGCAGGGTGCCCACAGCTGCGTAGGGGTGAGACTGGGATTCAGCAAATGCACAGGCAGGTGCTTTGGCCCAGCAGCCCCCTGGGCAGGACCCAGCCTGGAGCCTGATGGAGCCCCTGCATGGGACAGAAGAAGATGTGCTGCCTTGAAAGCCACTTTTCATCCCTCACCAGGCACACCCAGGAGCTGGGCAGGGAGATATGATCCCAGCATAGCCCAGGTTGCTCCCAGCTCTGGAAGCAGGACCAGGGCAGGGAGCAGGGTGAGAGCAGCACCTCACTGTGCCTCACAGCACCCCTCAGCCCTGGCCAGGGATTGGGATGCTGGACGCCCAGCTGCCAGCGTGTTTGTGGAGGGCCAGTTTCTCCCCATCGTGACACGGGACAGGTGGGGGTGCTGACCCCAAAGCTGTAGGACAGGCTGGTGGCACCTGCCCCACACACAGGGTCTCAGCTCAGCACCCCATGCAACCTCCCCCCACCCAGCATCTCACCTGGGATGGGGTGAGACCCCGGGGCTGCCCCCGCTGCTGGAGCGGGTCTCCCCACCCATATTTAGCCATGGTGGTGGTGGGAGCTACCCCCTCCCCAGCATGCAAAGCATGATTAATTACAGAGCAAGTCATTAATATTCACAGCTAATTAAAGATCTTTATCATGAATAATGGAGCTCACTCTCCAAATTATGGGACAAGGATGGAGGAGGGGGGAAAAAAGCCCTGTGGGGAAAGGGGGCTGCAGAGGGGCAAAGCTCTGGGGCAGGCGCACGAGGGGCAGTGGTGGTACCCTCCTTGTGAGGTGCCTGGGTCTGGCAGTGCCCTGGTCGGGGATGCGGTGATGGGCAGAAGCTGGGGCAGCAGGCTTTGGGGCAGGCAGGGGATCCAGCCATGCTGGAGCAGGGGCCAGGCAGCCCCCGGGGCTCCAGGCACCCCTGCCTGCGGGTCTCTAACCTGCCACCCCCGTGTGTGAGGGACCCCTTCATGCTGGCCCGGTCTTGCACATCTCCCCATGAAGCAGGGACTGTCCTAACCCAGTGGCACTCAGTCGCCGAGCCAGATAATCCCCAGCAGTCACCCAGCACGGGGCTGAGATGGGGCTGCCTGGTCCCTGGGGAGCAGGCAGGAGGGGAGGGCACCGACACTTTGCCTGAGTTCCTGTTATACAAATGAAAGGTTTTTAGTGGGAAAGACTCCGGGAGAGTAATACATCTCCCATATTGATCGCAGGCCAGGGACCAAGGCACAGCTTAAACAGTAATTGATTTCTAGCCGCCGAGATGTGTTGGGTAGCATTGATTTAACAGCACTGCAGACACACTGCTACTAATCTGATTAAAGTATTTAGCAGAAATGTTATTCTTTAAAAAAAAAACAGAGGGAGGTGATGGTGCTGCCTGGGGCTGGGGGGCCGAGGCAGGGCTGTGGAGCAAGGGCAGCACAGCCCCCCGCTGTCAGGGGCCCAGGTACGGCTCTGCGCCCGTGCCTGGTGAGGATGCCGCTGCCTCAGGACACATCTCCAGCCAGCTGCGCTCACAGCCGTTCCTGCCGGCGCTGCCGAGGACGTGTGCGAGCCCAGCACGACACTGGCGAAGCAGAGCCAAGGACATGTGCCGGGAGCACAGACGACACGTGTGCAAGCGCCCAGCCAGTCGCCCTGCCGGAGCGGCCACCAGCTGCTCTGGGGACAGAGCAGATGTGGGAGGTGGAGGCAGCCTGCAGAGGTGGCCCTGGTCGGAGGCACACTCGGCTGGTGGAGCGCACACGTGGCCCGCACCAGTGCCGCAGCAGCCAGGGAGGTGCAGGAGCTGAGGTCTGGCAGTGCCCGCAGCCCCAAGCCCCTGCTCCTGGCAGCCTCCCAGGGTAGGGAGGAGATGCTGAGCCAGGGGACCATGCGCACTGCTGGCCCCCCGACCCTGCAGCATCCCCATGCACGCCCCTTCCCCGCCTCGTGCCCTGCTGCAGGCGGTCAGGCCGTTTCGGGTAGCTCTTGCGTGCCATCCCCTCCTGTCCCAGTCCTGCCTCACTGCTGAGAACAGGGACAGATGCTGCATTGGTGGGGACGGGGCTCCCCCACGCCATTCCCAGCCCCCACGGGGAGGCACCAGGTGAGGAGATGGAGGGGTTCCTGCTGCTCCCCATCACACACATCAGCCCAGTTAATTAACAGGCGATATCAAACAAATAAATAATTCCTGCTTCCTATTGATTCTAATTTACTGGCCCCTGGAGAGCCTGGGCTCGTTTATTCCACCTGTCACCCCTGCTTAGCAGCTGCACTAACATCTGCCCTGCTCCCTTCACCTCTCCTGCTCCTCCACCTTTGTGGCAGAGCTGCGCACAACTGTGGGGCCCACGCTGCCCCACGCCACTGCCCATCATCCCCTGGGATGTGGCTGCAGCCCAGTCTGCTTCACCCGGGGATGGCGGATGCCCCACTGCTGGCAGCACAGAGAGGGAGCCTGGCGACCCATCCTCCTGGCACCGCCTGCATCCCTGGGATAAGCTTCATCCAGGGATGCCCTCCCAGCCCTTTCCCCTCCTCAACACCAGCAGAAAGGGTGGGGGTGCCCCGTGGGCAGCCAGGCCCCCAGCCCAGGCCAAGCCCATCAGGACAGCGGCCAGGTTTCCCTGCTGTCCCAGAGGAGGCCACCATTGCCCACACACCAGCCTTTGATGGCTGCCTCATCTGCGTGAGGCTGATCAAAGCCCAAGCCCCTCCCAGCTCCCACCCCTATGGATGCCAGATCAGTAAATCAATCCCGGCTCAGCTGCTGACTGCACAGCCCTTTGCTCCCAAGCAGGCTTGGTTGGGAGATCCCAGGGAGGCACAGGGTCCCACATCCACCCCTGCCTGCTTCAAGGGCTCAGCTCACGGCTGATGCCACATTGGGCTAGCGATACATCACCAATATGAGCCTGGGCTCTCTGGCATGATGGTGGCAGCTGCTCACCCTTGGCAGCCAGGACTGCCTTCTGCTTGGGTCCAGGCAGTGCCCAGGTGATGGGTCCTGGTCCTCTCCTGGCCGGGGCACCACTGCCCAGTGCTGCCTGCACAGGGCTGGGCTTTGTCTGGCAGGACCCCCGGGCTTACATGCAGCAGTGCAAGCAGCAGCATGTGTGCCCTCCTCTGGGCACAGGGATGGTGGTTGGCTCAGCTGGGGGATGCTCTGGGTAGCAGCCTGCCAGCACAGAGCCAGCGGTGAGCTGGATGCCGGCACAGCAGCCCTGGCCTCACCTCAACTCCAGCAAGCGACCAGCCATGCTGTACCGGGGCAGCTGGAGGCTGGTGAGGGCCGCAGGACGGCGTCGCGAGCACAGCCTGCCTGCCTGCCTGCTGCTCCAGGTGCTGGTGCTGTCCAGAACTGGCTGAGCTGGATTTCCTCGGGTGGGATGGATCAAATTGATCCTGGCCAGACACTAGCAGCAGGCTGCTTGCCACATGCCCGTGGTCTGAGCCTGCCTGGAGTGTTTGGTGCTTAGACGGGGGTCAGCCGGCATCTGGCTTGGGAAGGGACATGCAGAGCACTGGAGTCACTTTTCAAGACTCTGCCAAGTCCCTGGCGCTGCCTGTCTGTCCCCAAGCCCTTGGACATCCCCGTCTTCCCTTGTAGAAAGCTGAGCAGCAACAGCCCCACTGCTGTGCTGAGGAGTGGGTGAAGAAGAGCGGTGGATGCTGCTGCCAAGCCCTGCGGCCAAGGTGGCTGGGGCCGGGGTGGGGGGGGCCGGCAGGTGACTCACACCCTGGGTGATTCATCCCAGGCGGCTGGCAGGAGCAGCCGAGAGCCACGGTGGCTTCAACCAGGCCCGGATGTCTCGCTCGGAGCCAGCCCATCACCCTGGCCTCCAGCCCTTGGCTGAACCCATGCACCTGCTCCCACAAAAGCACTCCCTGCAGACACAGCCCAGCTATAACCATGCCCAGGAGGCACCAGTATCCCCACCACTGCGGAGGCCGTGGGGTGCCCGGCAGAGAGGCTGCAGCTCCCGGCCACCTTGGCACGGTCCCACGGCAGCACACGGCGGGCGCGTGTAGGAGGAGCGCCTGGCAGCGCCGCAGCCGGGAGATAAGCTCCCCTCTCAGCCTCATCGCCTGTGACGGGAGGGAGATTTATGGCTCTGAGCTGCGATTTGTGCGAGGCTCCAGCACACGGTATTGATCACTCCTGGTTGCTCCCGCTGCTCCCTCACCTCCCAGCCCCTCCTGCCTGGTGAGGCAGGCAAGCCAGCCCTGCCTATTAACCCTTCCAGACCTGGGGACCTCTGGGGCTGGGCACCCCTCTGTGCTGCAGCATCTGGGGCAATAAAGAGCACCCCAGGTCCAGGCTGGCTGGTGGGGACCCCCCTCCCCAGGCTCCCTTGCAGCCCCATCTTTGGCCCACATCTCCTATCCGATGCTGCCTGCAGAGTCCCCGTGTTGCTGCCTGCCCACCCTGCCCCTGCCTGGGGGTCCCAGCGGCTGCACCTGGCTGGGCTCCCCGCAGCCAGCACCGAGAAAGCCCAGCAGCAGGCTTCGGTCTACCGGGAGTCCCGGTTAGTCCCAGTGTGTGCAAGGGAGATGGAGCCCCTGGGATGTTGGGGGGGGGTCTGTTGGAAGGACCTGGGCACTGGGGCAAGGCTGGTGGCAGAGCAGGGGCAGCACAGGCTGGCAGCTAGGGCTGTGCCAGGGGCACCAGAGCTGGCCAGGCCAGTGCCAGTGTTGGTGGGTGCCATAAAACACCAAGGATGGGACTTGGCAGGTGGGGCATGGGATGCCAGAAACCCCCCTGACGAGGAATGAGTGGAGGCGAGAGGAAAGAGGATGCTAGGGCCCATCTCTCAGGAGAAGAGTAGCATTTCCCCTGGCCAGGGCTCAGAGCAGAGCAAGCAGGGGCAGTTTTGCTGGGTTGGCAGTGGGGAGCGCCCCTTGGCAAGGAGAGGGGTGGGCAGGGGGAGGCAGGAGGAGCAGAGCTGTGGGCAGGGGGGTGGCTGGTGTGGCCAAGGGGACAGGGGTGGCAGGCAGTGATAAGGTGACGGTGCAGAGGGGATGAGGCATGGTGCCAGGGATTAGTGCTGAGCGTATGGGGGTGGCAGGTGGTGGCAAAGGGATGGTGCCCAAGGGACAGGGTGTGATGGCCACAGGCAGTGCCAAGGGCACACAGACAGCAGTGTGCACCGAGGAGTCCCAGGGCCAGCCGAGGGGCTGATGCTGTGGGGATGGGGATAGGGGGCAGCCGAGGGGGGGACGAGGATGGGACTGCGGGTGGCTCTGCAGCAGCAGCAGGATACGATGTGTGAAATGAAGAGTTCCTG
>VZTV01053683.1:106681-119288 GCA_013400875.1 Anhinga rufa
CGCCCTCCCCGCCACCCTGCACCCCCCATGCCAGGGCACCTTGCCTGGCCCCGCAGCCTCTGCCTGCCTTGGCTCCCTGCCCACCAGCACAACCTGCCTGCCTGCACCCTTGGGGACAGCCCTGGGTGCTCACAGGAGGGGCAACACTCCTCTCCTGTATCGGGCACATCTCCCTTGCCAGCTCCAGGGTCGCAGCCCCATACAGGCTCCTCTGAGGGGTCAGCCCCATCCCCAAAGCCAGCCTGGCTGCAGAGTGACCCATCTGGGGGGTGGGACAGACCCTGAGTGTGGGCAGAGGCAGCTCCCCACCAGTTGTCCTGCATCCAGCTCCCCATCCATCCCTGGTTCCAACATTATCCTCCCACAGCACCTGGGGAAGCTTTAAATAATTCACGGAGGTGAACTCGAGCACAGATGCTCCCGCAGGCAGCAGGGTGCGAGCAGCCAGGCAGCGGCTGGGCGGCAGAGATAGCAGTGCCGTCCCTGCCGGCTGCCCAGGGCCTGCTGGCACCTGCCAGCCAGGAAGGAAGGGCCTGGGCTCAGCGTTCACAGCAGAAAAGCACTGAGAGCATCATCCTCAGACAGCTCAGCAGAGGTGGGAGGTGAGGGGGTGCCCAGGGAGCCCCACACCGTGCCGCCTCCCATGCTCAGCCCTGCACCGTGCCCCCAGCCCGGCTGTCTCTCGCTCCCACCCTTCCCTTTGCCCCCAGTCTCCTTTACAGGATCCCAAACTGATTCTTGAGAAAGCCTGTTGTTAAGCTGGCAGCTCTGGCTGTAAATTCAGATCAATAATTTAAGGGGGTAAAACTATTAATAGAACATCAAAATATCTGCTCTCGTCTGATGCACGAAGGTGAGAGTGAAGGTGAGGGTGCCTGGATGACCTGCACAGCAATCCCGGTCCTGCCAAAAGCCCCGATGCTACCAGTGCCGGCGCGGTGGGAAGAGTGGCAGGCATCGCTGTAACTAATCGCTGGCTGTGCCAGGAGAGGGGAGGGTGGCATCCATCAGGGAGCAGGGTTATTGATGGACTCCAAGGCTGCTATTACCCGCCAGCCCTGCTATTACACACACCATCACTCAGCACGTGGCCGTGGCCACCATACCAGCCCCTCAGGAGTGCTGTGGACTGCACTGGCTGGGAAAACCACTGGAAACAGGTATAATTACACAAGTCAGGCCCCACCAGGGTGTTTTGGCTGCAGCCCCATTACCTGTGCTGCACCCATTGCACTGATGCTGTTCAGTGCTGCCTGGGTCATCCTCTGAGCCCCGTGTCCCCAGCCCCACAGCGAGCCAGCACCGAGCAAACCCAGTGGCACGTCCCTGCTCCACCCCAGTGCCTTCCCCATCCTCCTCAGCTATCCCATCCCTGTGCAGCCTGGCTGAGCTGCGGGCAGGAGGCAGCCCCTGCCAGCCTGGAGGGGGGAGCTGGCCTTCTCCACACACAGGTGATGCTCTCGGGAGCCACGGAGCTGTGATGCTGAGAGCCCACCACAGCCCAGCTCATTTTGGGAGGATTAATCCATGATCCCATGCTGCCCAGCCCCAGGGAGGGCAGCTCTGGGAAGAGAGGAAGGTGAATTTCAGGGAGATTAATGCTGCTCCCCAGCAGGATGGGAAATTGAGGTACATCTGCTCATCCGAATGGAAGGAACAGCCGCCCCGTGGAGGAGCAGATAAAAATAGGCTGGCATTTACCTGCCAGCCCTGAGGAGGGTGGGTGAAGGGCACCGTGGCCAGACCATGCCCACTGAGGGATGCAGGCATCTGCTCAAGTGCCAGGCACTCACCACCCACTGTCCGGCTCAGGCTGTAGCGACAGCATGCGGCATGTGGCAGTATGTGTGTAGGGAAGTGCCCTGGGGTGGCACCAGTGATGGGGAGTCCTGCCGAGGCAGGGGTGCGAGCAGGGCACACACAGGCATTGATGCCAGGGCAATGGGACAGCCAGCTGCATGCGCTGGGGCTGTGGCATGCTCAGGGCTGCTTGTACATGGGGGTGAGCAGTGAGGTGGGCAGCCATGGCATGGGCAGGGGGGTGAGCTCAGGGCAGGGCTGGTGCCCAAGCCTGGAGCCTGCTAAGGGACTCATTCTTCCCAGGGGGAAGTGACAGGAACAGGCAGGGCTAGGATCCCTGGTAGAGGTGCCCTGGGAGGTGTGCAAGAAAGGTGAAGAAAACCCATCTCTGCCCACCTGGGCGCCCTCCCCTGCAACCAGCAGAAGGAAGCATCTTCGCCTGCCCAAAGCCCTGCAGCCCATGCTGCCGGGAACGGCTGGCAGAATGCTCTGCCCTGCCCAGGAGCCCGGGGATGCCGCAGAGGCTGTTCCCACCTCTCCACCACCCCACAGCAGCCCCTGTCTTCCCATGCACCATGGACCAGGGCTGAGCATCCTTCTACGATGGCATTAACGTTTCCCATCAGTGCTGGCAGCTCCTCCCTAGGATGACACTTGCCTTTTCACAGCCATGTCTGAGCAGCAAAGGCCAGCCGCCCTGCAGCCACAGAGGTCAAGACACCTCCTCCAGCATCCCTGACTTGGCATGGCACCACTGAGCAGACCTTGCTCAGTGCCATGCACCTCGCTGCATGCCCAGCAGCTAGGGTGCCTGCCCAAGCTGAGGCACAGCAGTCTGGCCGGCAGCCAGTCACCCAGGTCCCAGGGGCTGCAATAGCCCTGCCAGCCGCTGGCGCTCCTGACCCCGGGGCACAGCAGCACCCAGCCCTCGCCTGACCTGGGGCAGCCAGCCCAGCCCCAGCAAGCCCAACCCCAAGCCCTCGCCACCAAGAAGCCAGCGCCTGGCTGTGGATGGGAAGGGTTAACAGCTGTGAGAGCAGAGCCTCCCCTTCCTCCCCCTGCTCTATGTTTTACAGGCTGGAGCTATTACCAGGAAATGTTCCCATCAGCACCATTGATCCCCTTGTTTACAGCCCTGTAATCCTCAGCTGTTGACTCTGGAGCAAAGAGGAGAGGAGGGAGAAGGTGGCTCCCTCTTGGCCTTTGCCTCTGCCCTGCCTGCATGGCTGCGCAATGCCCGCCTGGCTCCGTAATGCCCGCCTGGCTCCCGGGCACCAGGGTGACATGCACTCAAGCCCTGCGGTGCCTGGCTGGGCACCAGAGTCTCCCCGGTCAGTGGGGAGATGCTGTGGCCCCTGGGGAGACAATGGAGGGTGGCACGGTGGCAGGAGCCAGGCTGTGGCAGTGGCCACAGACCTGCACGAGCTGGCCCGAGCAGGCGGCTGTGGGTCCCCCCTTGCCGGCAGTGCCTTCCCAGCACACGGCTGTGCCTCCCGCCAGCTGCCTGACACCTGGACGCAGGGCCCCGTGCGGCAGCCCCGCTTTGTTCTCATCAGTGCAATGCGCAGAGCCGTCACGCTAAATTAGGGACCCTCCTGACTCGCAGCTCTGCATCTGCCAAGCTGGCAGCAGCTGCCAGGCAGGAGGGCCCTGCACGGCAGTGGTAGGCACCCACTTGGTGCCCCAGGGAGGCTGCAGGCAGGGATAGGCAGCCCTTCAGGCTGCCTGCCAGCCAGCGGCATGGCAGGACTGGGGTGCCGGCTCCCGGCGTGGCTTGGCTCTCCCCACCCCAGCAGGGCACGGGTGGCTCCCTGCAGCTCCCCACAGGCCCCGCACAGCTCTCCCTCACCCTTGGCTGAGCTGGGATCTTTTGTCATTCTTCCAGCTCCGATAACGCTAGAGAGCTCAGCCACCCCCCTGTGATGGTGTTCGCAGGCATCTCCCCATGGTGGCTGAGGGGGCAGGATTGTACCTCCCCCTGCTCACATATGCTACTGCTTGGATGCAGCCCATGCCCTGGCCCCTGCTCTGTTAGGACGGGATGTGCCCATCCAAAGCCCTCCAGGCAGGGATTTGCCTTCCCTCCCTTTACAAGCCCTCTGGGAGCCTGGCTCTCCCCCAGAGCCTGCAGGAGGGGTAAGGAGCCAGGCTTCCCAGCCGGGCTTGGAGCAAGGCTGCGTGTCACAGCCTGCCTCTGCTGGGGCTGAGCCAGCCTGGGCGAGTCCTGGGGCTGGGCTCCCCAACCCACCCTTTCCCTGCGCCTCTCAGCCCAGCTTCACGGCACAAGCCCTGCCGGAGCATCCCCAGCCCAATTCACCCCTGCTCTGCACAGGGCTCTGCCCCAGCCCCAACAAACCCCACATCAAACCAGGCAGCCTTACAGCCTGCAAAAACTGGCCCCTGGCAGCTTTCCCCTTCCCTGATCCCTGGCCACCGGGGGGCAAGGATCCCCTTGTCAGCATCCCCGCAGTGCCCTGGGCTGCGGGGGTTGGCACAGGGGCTGTGCCCGGCCCTCCCTGTCCCCTGAGATGTCCTGCCACTGGGTACTCACCGTCTGGAAGTCACTGCCATTGCACTCCTCATCACCAAACATGCAGTGGACGAGCATCTCACCCAGCTCCAGCTGGTGGCCCACGCGCCCATAAAACTCCTCCAGGTCGAAGGGGCGGCTGTTCTCCTCCTCGCTCATGGCCAGTGTCCCCAGCAGAGCCTTCAGCTTGCCTGCCTCCGTGCTCTCAGGCACCAGGGGCTGGCCAGCCCCATCCAGGAGACCCAGCATCTCCCCTGCCCAGTACAGGTCGTGGCCGGAGAGCTGTGAGAAGCGGGCAGGGTTGAGGTTGCAGAGCGTGACAGCAGGGAAGGTCTTATTGCATGCCGTCTCCTCCTCCAGCTGGGTGCTGTGGGGGTACTGGAAGTACAAGCCCACGCACTTGGCATAAGTGTGGACGAGGAGGGCCAGCGAGCCCAAGAAGGCCAGCAGCCACAGCAGGTTGCGGGCGGTGTAGCGCCGGTGCCGGAAGATGTGCTGGATGCCATGGAGGGTGGAGCGGCTGGCAAACTCCTCCAGGCTGCATGGGCGCTGCTGCAGGGCCGGGGCATCGCATGCTGGATGCCCAGCAGGGCAGCCCCCCGCAGGAAGGGCTGCTGAGGGCCGGGGGGGACCCCAGGGGCATGGGGGAGGCCTCTGGGCTTCCTCCAGCCACATGCTGCCGCCTGGCTTTGCCTGTCCCCACTGAGCCCAAGGCGCTGGAGGAGGTTTGAGGAGTGGATGACCAGCACAGCGACGGGCGGGCGGGCTGGGCTGTGCGGCAGGCGGCGTGCGCCAGTGCCGGGGCGGGACCGGCGTGGTGGTGTGCTGCCCGCACCCTGCCCTAAGCGGGAAGCTTCCTGAGTGCCGAGACCACAGATGTACTTAGTGATCACCGCATCCTGCAGGAACCGGAGCCAGAGGCTGAAACGTCCTGGCAAGCTTGGGGCGCTCTCACCACCCGTCTCCCGGGGTTGCAGGCTATTAGCTGGAGTCCTGCTCACTTCCACCATCTCAGTGCACTTAGAGTGGGCTCCCTGGGGAGGGAGAGGCAGGCAACTCCTCACTTGACCCTGCCAGGGCATGTAGGAGCTTCCCAGGCAGAGCTGCATGGCCCCGGGCTCAGGAGAGGTAAGCGGGCAGCAGCTTTGGCCACAGGAATGTGGGGGGATCCCATGCTCTGCACCAGCCTTGCAGGAGCACAGCTCTGAGACATCAGGCTGGCCAAGGAGCCGAGGGTCACTCTTGTCACAGCTCCTGCACCCTTGGACTCAAGCACCTCCTCTGGGCTCCCCAAAAGCTGCAAGGGGTCAGGCTCCTGTGAGCACAGGGTGAGGGTGGGAGGTGGCAGGGCACTCGGAGGGCAGTGACACGACCCCAGGGGAGCACCAGGTGCTTGTACCACCTGCATGCCACTGCGGGGATGCTGCCATGCTCTCCAGCATGGCGCTGCCTTGAGGCCAGGAGCTCTGGCGCAGTGCTGGGGCCGGCACAGCTCAGCATCTCTCACCCTCGAGGTGCGCAGGAAGAGGGAAAATCTTTTATGAGGCCAGCAATATAGCTGAGGAAAACAGTTGCTTGTGAGCACTGAGAAGCACTGGTGTGCCCAAAAGCTTATCTCCCTTTCTGAACCATCTCAGTTAGTCTAGTAAAAGATATTGCCTTTCCCTACCGGGCTCGCCATGCATGCACCCGCCTGGGCAGATCCCTCAGTGCTGTTTTGCTGGCAGTGGGAGCAGAGCGGAGCCACAGAGCAGAGCCGTGTCTGTGGGGCCGGGGAGGACAGGTCAGGATCGGGGAGGATGCCCAAGCTGGGAAGGGGGGCTGCGTTCCCCACCCTGCTCCTCACAGCGGGTGCAGGAACCTCCCAGGAGGGAAGATGGGGAAATCAAAGGCGAGGATGCCCAGGCACAGGGAGGAGGCAATGCCCAGGCCCGGTGAGGCTGGGGTGGGGTGAGAGGGCTGGGCTCTCTCCTGAGGATGCTCAGACCTGGCCGGGCACCCAGCAGGGCCCCAGCATGGAGCAAAAGGCACTGCAAGGCCCTGCGGTGTCTGCAGCCATGGGCCGGCGATGCTGGCCCTGCCCAGCTGTGCTCCCCTGGCCTGTGCTCCCCAGCACAGCTCTAAATCCATTAGCTTTGCATAATTAGATTTTTCTCAATTACCAGATTATGATAATTAACAGCTCATTTGTAGGAGGCAGTGCCTAATCCCGGCATCGCGCTTGGCTCGATGCCAGCACGGCTTGCGAGGCTGCCGGCGCTGGGATGGCAGGGAGCAGAGCAAACCCTGGTGCGGGGGAGCTCTGCCACGGGGCCAGGCGGCCACAGGGATGCTCCCAGGACCCCCCAAAAGCTTTCCACCACTGGTGGCCTAGACTTCCCCTGCACTGCTTGGCCAACACAGCCCACCCAGAGGGGCTGCTCCCCAAAAAAGGGGGGGTATGAGGGCTCATGCAGGGACAGCATCTGCTGGCAAGGGAAGTCAGCAGGATTTTAGAAGTGGCTCAGGCATCCACACAGCTCTGGAGATGCAGAAAACATCCTGCAACGTCTCCTCCTGCAAGAAGGCACCAAGGGAAACCATGGGAGAGGTTAGCATCATGGGCTGGGCTGGTGCGGCTGCAGTCATTAAGGGCTTGTTAATGAACTTTCTTAGTCAATAATGTTGCCAAGGAAGGACAGAAGAGCAGGGTAGCAGGAGGCAGCCACCGGTAAGGTACCAATCTTCATCACAGGAAGGCAGGGCAGTCCAGGCAATTACTGCCCATCAACAGAGCTTCATCCCTAGTAAAATAATAGAACAAATATTAAGAGAAAAATGCTTCTGAGGACCTCGAGGGCAGGGGAATGGGGAGCAATAAAGATATGTTCAGAGCACACAGAGAATAAATCTGCCCAGTCCGACTTGATTGCCTTTTTTGGGTAAAATTGCTAAATGAATCGATAGAGAGGAGACAAGAGGTGTGATATATCAGGCTTTTATTAAACCATTTGATATAGCATCTCAGGGAATTAATTCCAGTTGTCCCTGCCCAGGCTGGGTGCACCGTTGGGAGGCAAGGGGGACAGGGCAGCCCCGGGGGCGTGTGGTGGCACCCGTGACACCAGTGTGGGCAGTGCCGACGGGGGCAGCCCCTCTTCTCCCACTCCCGGTGAACACGCTGCAGCTCCTGCTCCGTGCCCTGGCTCCTGGGGCGGCTGCGCCAGGAGCACTGGGGTCACATCTGGACCAGCTGTTGGATGCAGCCCCGTGCCCAGTGCCCATGGGACAGTGCCCGTAGCCAGCCCAGTGCCCCCGCTGTACCCATTTGGGGCTGCCACCCCCCTGTGCCCAGGGCCGTCCTGCAACTTCAGGGCTCTTCTGCTCCTGCCATGGGCTCTGCCTGCAGAGCTCTGGCTGGGAAATGGCATCGAGCGTGGGCAGCGGTCATGCCCAGCCGGGCACGACTGGCTGGGATGTCTCAAGCTGTTCCCGTGCGTCTCCTTTGCACGGCATTTCTGATCTTCTGCCATGAGCATCTCCAGGCAGGGGATCTGCCTCTCTGCCCAGCATGGGCGGCAATTTTGGCTCTGTACAGGCAATAAATCAGCCTGCTTGCCTGGAGGTGGCTGCGCGGCCCCTGCTGCTTCAGCTCAAATTTCCCAGTCTCAAATTACCCCGGGCTGCCTGAGAGCGGCTGGTTTTGTGCTGCTTGTCCAAACTTCCCCAGCTCTGTTTCCGTCACTGGGTTTTGCCAAAGACCCTCGAGTGTCTTCATGCCCAGGAGCAGCATCTCCCAGCGCCCAGTCCCCGTGGGCAGCCCTGATGGGAAGCAGAGCTGTGCCAGCCCCGGCTGCGCGATGCCGCGGGGAGCCAGATGAGCTTCAGCAGGGCGGCTTCACTCAACTGCAACGGCATTTGCTCCTTGGCCAGATCAGCTCAGGGTCAGAGGTCCCAGGCCAAATTTCCACATGTTTTTCTCAGCAGGGGAGCAGCCCAGAGTGTGGGTTTTGCTGGAAACCACCTGGAGTGTTTCTCCTTGAAAACAGTTTCTCCCGATGGGGTTCCTTTGATGCTCACACTGGAAGCACCACACGCAGCAGTTACACAGCTGGCTGGAGCATCCTTTCCCCTCACCCAGGAGTCCCTCTTGCCGTCCCCTTCAGCCCTGACTAGCCCCTTCCCCTGTCCCAGCGGTGCCAAGGAGCCGGGGGCTGGAGGTACCGGTGTGATGGCAGACTCTGTCACAGAAAACAGCCCTGCCACAGGGCAGCGAGCAAGGGAGTCCTGCTGCTGCCAGCACCCACAAAGTGATGGGCTTCCTGGGAGCTGCGAGGCAAAAGGGGGAAGCCGGCGGAGAAGGGGCTCACGAAGGCACAGCTCGCCCCAGCACCTGGCCAGCCAAGCTGCTCCATAAGAAAGGCACCAAATATCTGTGAGACCTTTCAGACATCCCAAGTGGGTGTGATGAGCGAAGCACTAGTGGTTTGGGGGACGAGCAGAGAGAAAAGACCTGTGTTTTTGTGGCATCAGCAGATCCCCCCCACACTCCCAGCTTTCAGGGTGACAGAGGAAGCTATTAAATGAGATGCATCTGCAGTGGTCCCAGCAGCAGCCTCTCCCCTTCCCGCTATCTCTTCTCTTCCCACAGCCTGGCTCCTTCCCACACCAGCCTCTTTCCAGCTCTTCATGCTGGTGCTAATCCCCTAATCTGTGCAAAGCAACAGTTTTCTCTGTGGCACAGTTACTGGATTGAGATCTGCATCCCTCCTTGCCTGAAAGTCAGCTCCCTTATCAGCAGCAGGTATCAGGTGAGCCAGGCACCATCTACCTCTGATAAACCCATGTTTTATTTCACCCTATTTCCATTTATCTCCAAGCCTGTAACTAGCCCTCATCTTGCATCGTGTTGTGCTGCCTTATGCACTGAGGAGCGGAGGGAATGCGTGCTTTACCAGGCAGCCCTGGACCACAGCCTCTTGCTGGCGGGATCCAAGAAGCTGGTGGGGCGATGCTCGGGGACGAATCCTGCCTGCCACGCTGGCTGCTGAGCTGTCCCTCCTCTCTCCATGCCCAGGCCGCATTCCCTTTAATCTCGCACAGTGGTGGAGATGGGTTTTCTCCCTGTGAGCCAGATGTGTTGCACGGAGCATAAACACCCGCGACAGTTGTTGTGCTCCTCGGTGCGAAGGCATCAGATGTCTGCATTAAAACAAAGCTCTCCACTTAATTACTCAGGCCGATAATTCAGCTCGTGGAGGCGGCTCTGGCTGAGAGCAGAGGGCTGGATCACAGCTGGGACTGGAGAGCCTTGGAGTGCACATTAATCCCAGCTCTCGCAGCCCTGATTAACGGTGCTGGAAACCTGCCCGCCCTGCTCATTCCCAGGGGGAGGGTCCATCCCAGCACCCACTTGCTGCCCTGCTGGAGGGGGCCCAGGCTGCTGCCCGAGGGACTCTGCTGACCCCTTGCTGGGCCAAGGTGTCCCCTGCCTAGCATCTTCAGGGTGGGATGGCCCAGGACATGTGGACCATCACTTGGAGGGTGCTGTGCTGCCCCGGGGCACAGCCATCCTCAGCGTCTGGAGCCCAGGAGAGCTGCACACAGGACTGAGAGGGCAGAGCCCCAGGGTCACCCCATGCAGGGACCCACTGCCAGAGCACGGCTGGTGGGAGCTGGAGCCAGCCCTGTAGCTGAGCTCAGAGCAGGACCAGGCAGATCACTGAAGGCTTTCTCCTTGGGATCCAAGCTGCCTGCTCCTGCTACCCTGCATTCCTCCTTCCGTGGAACAGCAAACACCTGCAAATTCACCTCACTCCCCTCAATCAGCACCGAGGCCCAGGGCCCTTCCTAGGGGAGCCCCTCACTCAGCCATCAGGGTAGGCATGTGCCCTTGGCCCGTGAGCACCCACCCTGCTCTGCCAGTCTCTCCGGGATGAGATGCTCACATGTGGGGCTGCTCCCTTGGACCCATCTTCCCTGCCCCCTCTGTTCAGCCTGCTCCCCCAGCCCAGCCCCCACCCCTTTCCCAGGCTCCTCGCCTCTCCATCCCTTCCCAGCCCCAGTGCCTGGGCACCCCTGGATCTGGGGCATCACTCTCCCGGCAGAGCCCTCATCCCTGGGCACCCTGCGGGCTGGCACTGCTGCAGATCTGCCTGTGAGGTCCTGTCTGTCCAGAGAGACTGATTTCCTCCAGCTCTGTTCCTGCCCTCTTATCTCTCCTCTCCCAGCTGCACACCTTGTTTTGTGGCCCAGGCAAGCGGGAGCAATAGACTGAATCCTGCCTGGGCTGAGCACCCAAGATGGTGCTGGACACACAGGGCAGCCAGGCCTGATGCAGGCAGGCAAGCAGTTGCAGGCAGCACCATCCCACTGGGGCCCTAAGGGTTAAGCTGTCATGTATTCAGGGCCATGCGCTGGCCAGGAATTACACTTTTATCGGCACACGGTGCTGCTGCCGCTTGAATTGGGACTGGGAACTCTATTTCCGAGCTCACCCAAATTATTCTTCAAGAGATAAAGCGCGGTGCAGAGCAGCGCCGGTGCTTCATTAACATTCCCCAGCCCATTCAGCTTTAAACGAAGATTGCCTGCCTCGGAAAATGATAAAATTGAACATGTGAAGCAGGGCATTATGTTCCATCAGCCGATATTATTTCCCACGCAGGGGCCGAGCAGAGACACAAACAGCTATTTATGCAGTGCCTGGCCAAGCTGGGGTGGCTCAGGAGGGGGGAGCAGGCGGGGGAGCACAGGGTGGGTGGCGAGTGCCCCCTACCCATCCCTGGGCATGAGAGGGGCTGCCCGTCTGATGCCAAGGTGGCTCTGCTCTCCTGGGCGCTCCTAGGCTTGTGCCCAGGGTGCCGGGAGAGGGGGGGTCAGGAGCCACAAACCTGCTCCATGCATTGGGTGAGGGAAGGGGCTCAGTGGTGCATGGGTAGTGCTGGCCATGTCCTGCAAGGCTGGAGGCACCTCCATCTGCTGCCCTAGCCCAAGGGGATGCATGAACCCTGATAGGCCTGAGCGAGTGGGGTGCTGGCTCCGTGTGCAGGATGGGGTCCTGCCTCCTGGGGCTGGGCGCTGGGCCATCAGGCGCTGGGGAGCACCCACAGGCAGGGAGCACGTGCCTCCCCGGAGGCGACCAAGCAGTGGAGGGCTGAGCAGGCAGCGGAGGGCTGAGCAGGGACGCCCCAGGGCTGCAATTGGATTTTGCTTGGCCATGCCAAGCCTATCGATCCAGCAGTAATTAAAGTCGCTCCAAAACCTGACTCATATTCAACCTTGTGAGGAAGGAGGTTCTCTGAGAAACACACTCTGCTCCCTGGGTGCCAGCACAGCAAGGGACCTCAGCCCTGCCAGGGTGCTGCCAGCCCATCCCAGCCCCTTGATGGGCTCTGTCCCCAGGGGGACCCTGCCTTGGGACTGCCTGGGGCCCAGGGCAGCAGCACCCCATCAGGCACCATCCCCACCAGTGTCCCCAGCACCGCACAGCCCCACAGTGACCCCAACAAGCCTCAGCCCTCGGGGTGGGGTCTGTGCCGCCCTGACCCTATAGCCCAGGATGAGGCCAGGCTATTTTCTCACCAAGCACCTCAGACACCTCCCTGGGTGCTGGGGGACCAGCTGCCACGTGCCCACGGGGTGCAAAACCCCCTTCTTTAAGTCAGGGGCAGGCGAGGGACATGAGACTGTGTGCGTGTGTGTGCGTGTGTGCATGTGTGCGTGTGTGTTGCCTTGAGCAGGGGCTTGCACGCCCAGCCCTGCCGCCAGCCCCGTTGCTATTCCCGGTATTCGCAGCAGGTCGGGACAGGCACCGAGGAGCTGCCGTTCGCCGGGGCCCCCCGCAAACCCGCCCGGAGCCCTCACGGGGACGCGGGACGACCAGGACTTGGGGGCCGCGGCAGGGCGAGGGGCGCCGGGGCCGCGCCGGGGAGCCCCCGGGCAGGGGACCCGGTGCAGGGGCGCAGCACCCCCGCAGCGCCGGGCAGCGGCCGGGCTTTGAGGCGGGGAGGTGGCTCCATCTGCAGGACACGGCCCCGGCCGGGAGCCCCGGTGCTGGGGGTCCCCCCCGCCCCCGGCACCGCCAGCCGCTTTGCATGCGGGGCACGGCGGTGGCGGGCAGCGGACAAGGACACCGGCTCCTCCGGCTCCTCCGGCTCCCACCGCGCCGCTCCCGGGATGCGGAGAGGGCTTGGGGGAAGCGGTGCTGGGAGCCAGCCCCCTCCCGCACCCCTGCACCCCCCGCGCCCGCCCCACGCCCCTGCATCCCCACGGCACCCCGCGCCCACTGCACCCCTC
>VZTV01053683.1:119496-129549 GCA_013400875.1 Anhinga rufa
GGCTGCGGGGGTCCCGCCCCGTCCCAGGTTGGCGGGATGCTGCGGCAGCGCTGCGGGCGGCTCCTGGTCCGGCTGGAGCGGATGCTGCAGCTGCTGGAGCTCGGCGGCAACGTGGAGGAAGGTGGGTGCGCGCAGCCCCTCGGCCTGGGGCACCCCGGGACCCCCGGCTCCGCTGCCAGCGGGGGCTGGGGGAGCTGCAAGCCAGCCCCCCGGCCTGGCTAGCCGCTCGCTTGTGCTGCCCCCAGACTACATCCAGATTGCTCGGTGCTTCGAGGTGACGCGCCAGAGATGCTGCCGCCTGGAGCAGGACAGGCGTCGGGCCCGGGAGCAGCTGGCCCGCGTGGAGGCCGAGCGGGCAGCACTGGAGGTGAAGCTCAAGCATGCCCGCAACCAGGTGGAGGTGGAGATGAAGAAGCGGCACCGGGCAGAGGCTGAGCTGGAGAAACAGGTATAGGGGCTGGCCGCAGGCGTACCCCACGCAGCTGGCGGTGGAGACCCTTGGCCCGCTCACCGCCACCCTGTTGCGCTTGCAGGAGCGCAAACTTCAGCTGGTCTTCGAGTTCCTGATGCGGGAGCCGTGGGGCAGTGGGGTGCTGAGCAGGGAGCAGGGCTCCATCCTCAGCGCCCTGGCCAGCCGGCGCCTCGGGGCGGCCCTGGCACCAGGCAGGTGAGTAGGGCTGGTGGTCCTCACCGCAGCCCCTCGGGCAGCCCTGGGGGCTTGAGGCCTCTGCTGGGCTTGAGGGGCTGGCTGGGCATGGGGGTGCTCGGGCTCTGCAGAGGTGTCGGCCCTGGGCTCCCAGGAGCAGATGGATGAGTAGATGCTGGCCGTGGGGGTTTGCCCCAGCCGAGTTGACCCTCAGCTTGCTCCGCAGGTCATCTGCGGTGGATGAGTCATGTCAGTCCCTCCTGTCCCACTCAGACATCAGCTATGACCGCACTGAAGACGATGTGGTAAGGAGTGACCCATTGCAAGTCCCAGGGTTTGGCTTCTCCCCAGCAGTGAGGGGAGCAGTTTTGCCCCACTCCCACAGCAAGGCAGCCCCTTTGCATGGCCATGGTTGGGGGTGGGCCGCTGCCAGAGCCAGAGCATGGATGCTGGGGGTGCCCCTGGCCCCGTCGTGTAGCCGTGCCAGCCCCCAGCCTCCCCACTGCCTTTCAGGATGTTGATACGACGGTGGTGCGGACCCTGAAGCGCAAAGCCCAGGAGAGGCAGGTACGAGGGAAGCGCGCTGGGGTGCGGCAGCCCTGGGGGCTGGTGCTGAGGTGGCGTCTGTGCGCCTGCATGGGTGAGGATCCCCCGGGTCTGCTCTGCTCGCCTGCACTGTGCCTGTGGGACCTTCTGCCTGTGCACGGGTCAGCAGCCCAGGCTGGGGTGCTGGCCCTGGGCCACTCAGGGTTAGGGCACCCAGATGCTTCTCCATCCCCGCACGGGAGGCTGCAAGGAGCCTGGCAGGGGGTTTAATTTATTGATGCTGGGCTGGGAGCATCTTTTCTCGGCAAACCTCCCACGATCAATAGAAACTCCATTACCCTCCACTGTGGCCCAGCTGGGCTCCTCAATAATTCATCCCCACGTGCAGGCTTCCCACACCCCGCTCCGCTCACGCCTCTGCATTGCAGGCCTGGTGGGGCTTCCCCCAGCCCCAGGGCTGGCTCCGACCCAGGTGGGGGGCCTGGGTGCCCGTGGGTCCCTGCAGTGCCTGGTGTGGGGCAGACAATGTCGGGGGGCAGGGTGAGACTGGGACCCTTCTGTGGGGCTGAGACTGCTTAGTTTGGGTGCTCTGAGGTAGGGGGGCAGAGTCAGGGAGGGGATCCCTGCCTACCCTTCACCCTATCTGCTCTGTCCCCAGCGTGTGTCCCTGGCCCCTCAGATTGGCCCCGTGGTGGTGGCGAAGCGGCACCGGTCTTCCGTGGCACCCCACAATGCTGTGAGTAGGGACCCCAGTGTGCCCTGGGCAGGGTATTGCTAGAAGGCAATACTAAAACATTCAGTCCTGTGGGCTTGTGGGTGCTGTGGGGCCTGGGGGTGCTCAACTGTCCCCTCTGGGTGCCTGCGCCCTGCAGCCTGCATCCCACCCATGGTGACAGCATCCCAGGCTGTGCAGCACCACAGGGACAGGGAGCAGGTGGAGCAGAGCTTATGGGGAGACATTGGAGCACCGTGGGGCTGCAGCCAGGCATGTTCTCATTGCACACACACACCCCATCTCAGCAGGCAAGTGTCCCCACTGTGCCCCCTCCTGATGAGGTCCCAGGCCCTGCCAGCAGCCTCCTGCCCCCTGCTTTGGTGCCACGCCGCTGCTCTCGCCAGGGACACCGTGCCTCCGCGCGTGCAGGTTGTGGGAAGGGCTGGGGACGGGGCTCATGGGTGGTGTGGGACCAGCCTCAGGGTGCTGCTGTCATGGGGGAGGGAGGCAATCTACTGGGGGATGCTTGTCCCCACCATGGGGGTCCCGGGGTCCTCTGGACCTGCCAAATGCCACTGTCCCAGGGCAGCTGGGATGCTGCAGCGGCTCCCTGAGAGGTGGGAAGCCTCCCCGCATCCCAGCCAGGAGCTGGGGCAGTTTGCTTTTTGGGCCCCTCTCCACTGCCTTCTCTCTGCAGAGCTGACCACGGTGTGGGGCACCAGCGAGGATCTGGGCAGCCATGCCCCGGCTCAGGAGAGCCACACCGAGGGCGGCTCTGCTGGGCAGCCAGTGCCAGCCCCCTTCCCTTCACCTCCACGGGGCCTCCCGCCGCTCCAGCACCAGTTCACCTCCAAAACGGTGTGTGCCCCAGCCTCTCGCCCTCCTCTCAGCTGCTATTGAGCCACCCAAGTGCTGCCTGCATGGGGGGATGGATGGAGGTGGTGAGGGCTGGTTTGGGTGCGATGGAGTGGTACTGGGTGCCTGCAAGAAAGGGGGACCCTGACTCTGTTTCCCCTCTCCAGGTGATCCGCCCCGAGCCGTGTGGCGTCTGTGGTTCCCGCATCCGCTTTGGGAAAGCTGCCATCAAGTGCCGCCAGTGCCAGCTGCTGCTGCACCCTAAGTGCCGGGAGCAGTGCCCCAGCCCCTGCGTGCCCCGGCCTCACCACCATGCCTGGCCCCGTGAGGTGAGGGTGGGCACCCATGTCCCCAGGGGGCTGCCGGGCTATCGGCCCTGGGGTGCGGGGGCTTTGCCTGCCCCGGCCGCAGGGCTGGGTGGTGGGCACAGAGCGGGTCGGTGCTCTCCTCCCCAGGGTGTGCTGGCTGACTTCGCCCCCCCGACGCCGCCCCTGGTGCCTGCGCTGGTGGTGCAGTGTGTGACTGAGGTGGAGGCGCGAGGCTTGACGGAGGTAGGGGCCGGGGCAGTAGGGCAGCGATGCCGTGATCCCTGTGGGGCTGAGCCCCTCTCCTTGTGCCCCAGACAGGGCTGTACCGGGTGCCGGGTGCAGAGCAGCTGGTGCGGGAGTGGAAGCGGAGGCTGATGCGGGCTGGAGGTGCATTGCCCAGCCTCAGGAGCGTGGCAGACATCCACGTGGTGTGTGGAGTGCTCAAGGACTTTCTGCGGGGGCTCAAGGAGCCCTTGGTCACCTTCAGCCTCCACCCTGCCTTCTTGCAGGCTGCTGGTGAGCAGGGTTACCAAGCCGGAGGGGTGGGAAGGGGCTGCTCCTCCCCTAACACCCTTCCCTGGTGCCACCACAGACATCGTCGATGATGCTGCCTGCAGCACAGCCTTGTGCCATGTTGTGAGCAAGCTGCCCCCAGCCAACAGGGACACCCTTGCCTTCCTCATGCTGCACCTGCTCAGGTGAGGGGCTCATCCCAGCATCGTCTCCCACAGACCTGTCCCCATCTCCTGGGTCTCTGCCCCCCAGCCAGGCTCCATGCCTCAGAGTGGGGAAGCTAGGCTGAGGATGAGTGGCCCCTTGGCTGGGCAGCATGCTCACACCATCCATGCCCCCCTCGCAGGGTGTCACGCAGCCCTGACTGCAAGATGGACGTCTTCAACCTGTCCCGCGTGTTTGGTCCCACACTGGTGGGACACGGCTCTGCCAACCCCACACCGCTCGCCATCATGGAGGACACACCGCGGCAGTGCAAGGTGAGGAGGTCCCCAAGGCGTGGGGTGTACCCTGGGCTCTGCTGGCATCCCCATCCTCTATCCCTCCCCGCCCAGGTGGTGGCTCAGCTCCTCTCCTTGCCACCTGACTACTGGAGAGGCTTTGTGGGGATGGAGCAGGAGAACCTGGTACCAACACCAGCCCCAGGGGATGAATGTGGTGAGACACAAGAACCCCAGCCCCCTCCCTGCCCTTGTCCTGTGGCTGCTGAAGGGTCCTGGGTGCCTGCAGCTGGGATGGGGTGTGATAACTGTCCCCCTGCTCTGTCCCATAGAGCCATTCTTCTGCCCTGCTGCCTCCCCAGAACCCAAGATGGGTCAGCTGAGCCCAGCTGGCACCTGCTGCCTCCCCAGCACCCTGCGGAGCTGCGTGGGCACAGCTGCCCGGCCCCCGTGAGTGCTGCTGGGGGTGGGTGGGGGGCCTAGGGGAGCTCACCTTGCACCCCTGACTCATCTCTCCCCATGCAGGCAGGGGCCAGCCCCGAGGAAGGTGGGTCGGTTCTTCCCTTCTCCGGTGTAGCCTGCCACCGGAGAAGGAGCGAAGCCTGCAGGACCAGGCAGCTGCCTGTGGGCTGGTGGTGCCAAGCTCCAAGCCCCGTTGCCCTGTTCTGCTTCTCTGGGGCCTGGGGAGCAGGCATGGCTCTGCCCAGCTGTGGTGGTGGGAACGCTGCCCCAGCACTGTACTTGGGGCCTGGTTCCTATTAAATGTTTGCAGCAAAACAAGCCTAGCTGTGGCTGCTGTCTGTCGCTCCCTGCTGCTGCTGGGTGCCAAGGTTTGGGGCTCACTAGTGTGACAGAGCCTGGCTGGGCAGCAGGCAAGAGCTGTACTGACAGCAAGGGTGAGAAATGCTCCCCAAAACCCCTGCTTTTGTTGGGCAGGGAGGGGAAGGCAGGCAGAGCCCACTCCTGCCTTAGCTGAAGCCCTCCTCTCCCTACCCTGGAGCCCAGGATGTGGGAGGCCCCTCTTTCAGCCCAGATGTTGGCCTCAAGTAATTAGAGCAGCTGCTGCTGCTCAGGGCAGGACAACCTTAAAGCATTTCCAGACTTCCTGGCACCTCAGCGGAGGCCCCTTTAACTCTTTCCTCCCCTCTAGCCCTGGCGGTGCTGGAGCTGCAAAGCCCGAGCAGGGCTGGGATGTGCAGCTGGCTCTCCCCCCAAGAGGAGGGAGCTGGCTGAGTCTGAAATGGAGAAAGAGCCCAGGAAGAAGAGTGTGTCCCCCAGATAACACTGCACAAGGGACAGCTGCTGTGAGGGGAGCTTGGGGAAAAGGGGTGTTACACAATAGGGCTGAGAACTACCCAGGGCCGCATCCAGCAGCTGAGAAACCTTTGTCCATACTAAAACTCAGGCCAGATGTGGGACACAGGAGAAAACTCATGTACAATCCTGAAAGCAAGTACTTTGGCTCAGTTTCCCCCAGCACAGGGGTGTTCACCAGCGGGCAAGGAAATTAGCACATCTAACACAGAGGCAAAACTGAAGGAATTTAATATGCTTAAAGCCAGGGAACAGCTAATCCTCACCCAGGACCACAGGAGAACTGGCACAGGAAAGAACAGGGCTGGGAGCAAGGATTTACTACAAAAATCCATCAAACTGGGGTGGTGCTGGATGGAGAATCCCTAATGCGGTACCTCACTAAAGCCGAGGTGTGATGAGGCCCTCAGCAGAGTGCAGGGCTTTAGCACAGAGCTCCAAAAACAGAGAAGACAGGGTGGGAAGTGGATAAAGGGCTGTGCTGGTTACCATAGACAGAGTGTGCCAGGATCAGGGAGCTGCCTTCAATAAAGTTTTTTTTTTTGAGACACAGCAATGTGGTAGATCTCTGCTACCTGCACACATGTAAGTGGATTGCTCTGGTGCTCTGTAGACATGGCTGCTGCAGGGGGAGACATGCAGTGAGCTTCCCAAGCTACAGCCATGCTGGTGCAGAGGCTGTTAGCCCACCAGGGTGGCAGTGGCCTGCTGCCCTCACTGTGAGCCCTGCCTAGGCACCCTGTGCAGGTCTCAGCCTGACAGGAGCAGGCTGGGCAGGGCTGGCAGCTTTTCTGGCTCGTACTGGGCCCCTGGGGCCAGAGGTAGTGCTGGGGGAAGGGGTGCTTTTGCAGCTCCCTCCAGGGCCAGCAGCCTACCTGTCTAACCCAGCCCTTGTGTGCCAGTGCCCTTAGGACAGCCTGGTGCTGTTTTGTTTTCCTAGTGGTAGGCAGGAGCCCAGCTCAGGGTGTTGTAATCACACTTACTGAAATTGGGATCCTCACACTGGGCTCCTGTAGGGCAGGCATGTTCAAAGCTCCCCAGCTTCTGAGGCAGGCCAAGACCTTCCAGGGAGTTGCAGACAGCAACTTTTGCAGAGCAGGGAGAGCTTGGTGAGGAGTGGCAAGACTGTGCTGGCAGTGCCCTTTGGTGGGGAAATGCCCAAAGCTCAAGACCTGAGATGCTGCAGGCAGCACGTGCTCCCTCAACAGCCTCGGCCCAGGGCTCTCTGCACAGGCATGCCCCCAAAGCCTTCACCCTGCCCCAGGGCTGGTCCCTGGGCTGCAAGAGAAGCAGCACACAAGGCTGATGCTCACCAGCTTTAATGTCTGTCTGGAGCAGGAGTCAAGCACTTGCAGGGCTCCTAGCCTGCACCTACCCCTCTGAGGGTGCTGGGAACCTCCCAGGAGGTGAAGCCCCAGCACAGGCTCTTGCTGTGAGGCACAGTGGGGAGTGGGGGGCTGGCACTAGCCCCCTCCCCCAACCCAGCAAGCAGCTGACTCACAGGATAATCTGGTTCTTGTAGCTGCGGCTCAGCTCCTTGTGAGGAAGAACGATGGAGTTGAGAATAACAACCTCAGCAGGGATGGTGACACTGCAGCCTGTGGGGAGAATGTGAGTTAGCAGGAGGGGAGAGACTCTGCCCCTCTGTGTGGGGCCGGGGCAGCTGGGTGCAGGTAGGATGTACCCAGGATCGTGATGGATGGCGTGAGGCGCCCATCCCGGAAGAGGGTCTCACTGTCAATCTTGGCGTAGGGATCGTTGGGGTTGGGGTCACTGGGTGTTCCTTCCACCCGGGCCCAGCGCCCAATGGTGCTGTCCCAGCCCACAATAGTATTGAGGACACAAGTGTGGTCCTGGGGCAAAGGAGAGGGGGGTGAGGGGTGCTGCTGCCTCCCTCCAAGAGATGAGGGTTGACACCCACACCCTCAAGCAAACCCTACTTACATGGAGCGAGGCACCGTGCAGGACAATGGACTCTCGCACACGCACACCAGCTCCGACCGTCACCCCCTCCCCAATGGAGACGTTGGGGCCCAGCTATGAGGACAGAGAGAGGCAATAAGGTTGAGGACAATGGCACCCTCGCACCCCTGAGCACTGCCCTGCTGCAGGGTCCCCCAGGTCTGCACTCACCACCGCAGTGCTGTTGATGGAGGCTGTCGGGTGGATGTACACATTCCCTGCAACACAAGGCAGCTGTGTCCAGAGAGGCACCTCACAGGGACACCTGCCTCTCAGATCAGGGGTGGTCATACCCACAGGTCCCACTTCCTCCTAAGGCAGCCCTGTCCCCAAGACAGTGGGGGGTGTCAGAGGCGTACCTCGGATGATAGGGCCTCCCGGCTTGTTCTGGGCCAGCCTCTCCGGGTGGCTTTTGCTGTACTGGTTCAGGTAAAGGCGGCTGGCATAGATAGCAGAGCTAGGGGAGAAAAGGCAAACGATTGTTATTACCTCTCTGGCACTACCAAGGCAGAAGAGGGTCTGAATTTAGCATCCCCCATGCACCCTCAGGGCCTCGCCTGGGTCCCCTCCTCTCCCATCTCTGGTACAGACCACTCAGTGCCCCTGCTGTGCCAGCTCTAGCCCCAGCCCTTACCCTGCTGATTTTATCTGGCTCCAGAAGCCATCAGTTTTGTAGACATAGAGTTTGCCGCTCCCAGCCAGGGCCGTGAAAACGTCCTGCTCTAGCCGGATCACTTCTGCACGCTGCCAGCCATTGGAGCTCTCCTCTCTGCAAGCAAGAGGCCCATTAAACACCCACCCCAGTCACAGCCTCAGCCAGGGACCCCAGCAGCTTCCCTCCCCAAATCTGGGGGCTCCGGTGATCCTGGACTCCTTCCTAACCATGCACTTCTCCCCAAAGGTGGGGACAGCCCAGCAGTCAGGCTAGGCCTGCCCAGCCCTGCTGAGTGGCAGTGGGACGGGGCTCTGGCAGCTGAAACAAGCCCTTAGCCAGAAGTTGATGATGCAAGAGCCCTGCCCAGTCCAGGTGGGTGTACGTGCGATGGATCCTGTCCCTGCTCCAGAGCCCTACACAGCTAGATTTTTTTGCTTGGGTGGTGGCAGAGATGCTAGGTGACTGGTGCAGAGAGCTGGAGGCAGGAGCAGAGCATTCCCAGGTGAAAGACTTGCTCAGCCCCTTGTCTGGAGCTCAATGAAGATGGAGTGGGAGGAGAGGAAGGGAGAGGGGGAGTCTCAAGCTGGCCAGGAGGGAGCAGAGGAAAGAACAGCTTTGCAGAGCGGCCTGGAGCAGGGAGGAAAGCATGTGTTACCGCTAGGGATGATCCAGCCCGGCAAGCAGCCAGTGCAGACACAGAGGGAGACTTACCCAAGGTAAGGACAGCTGGTGCAGGACCAGGAAACAAGTGAGTGATGGCAGAGAAGGAGAGAAGATAGAGAAAGAATGGAGGATGAGCGTGCCGCTGCAGCCCCAGGTAACAGTGGGGTGGGAGGGATGCGGGGCAGAGAAAGACTCTCACAGCACTAGCTCCTGCTGGTTCCTCTGGAAGACCTTGCCAATGTGCTGGAAGATGGCAGGTGTGAACAGGTAGATGCCACAGTTAATGATCTCACTGACAAACGTGCTGGGCTTCTCCACGTAGTGCTGGACCTGGAGGTGAGGGAAGAGATGAGAGTCCCAGAGCACAGCCCCCGCGGCCAGCATCACACCCTCTGTGGCATGCCGGGAACACGTGCGCACACGGGCAGCGCAGCACCCACTCCCCACGCTGTACCCGGCTACCCAAGGCCCTCCAGTACCTCCTGCGTGTCCGCATTCGCCACGATACAGCCGTAATTCAGCGCCTGCGTCCTGTTGGCCTGCAGAGCAAGGATGTGTTAGCGATGGTGGAACAGCAGGCACGCGGATGCAGAGCAGATGAGACCTGGAGTTCGCACCCAGGGACCCATCCACCGCAGGAGCCGCTGGCTTCCAGACAAGCCCATGGCAGAGCGCCGCTGCTCCTCTGCTCCCCAGCACTGCCACTCACTGTGGTACCCAGAATGACAAAGCTGTGCGTGTCCCCATGCTGCTGCCGGAACTCCAGCATCTCCTGC
The DNA here is from genome assembly GCA_013400875.1 of Anhinga rufa. Taxonomy (NCBI): domain Eukaryota; kingdom Metazoa; phylum Chordata; class Aves; order Suliformes; family Anhingidae; genus Anhinga; species Anhinga rufa. The sequence continues at coordinate 128,890 of VZTV01053683.1, forward strand.
AAGGGGAACTCTGAGCACACATCCGCGTTGAGGACAAAGAAGGCCTCAGCACCACCCGACAGGATCTGGTCTCGGAAATGATAGATGCCACCACCCGTGCCCAGCGCTGCATACTCCTGGAGGTACCTGCGAGCCAAGCATGGAAAAGCGAGGGCTTAGGGAAGCCAGGATCTGGGGGCACCGCTCGGCAGCAGGGCAGGGGAGGGCTGGAGAGACAATCCTGCCATGCAGCGGTGGGGCTCCCGCGGATGTTGGCAGAGGGGAAGGAGGCAGGGGCAGCTTGCAGCTGTGCTGGAGAGGCTTCTTTAGAGCAGAAGCCAGCCAGGCAGGGCCCGGGGCCGGGGCGATGTGGCAGAACTAAGGCAGTAGTAAGCCAGCTGCGCCCATCCAGGCCGGGCCACGGCCCACCCGCCCAACGCCCGGGGGCTGCCGGCCCCGGGGGGACGCGGGCGAGGGGCCGAGGCCGGCTGCGCCACCGCGGGTACCCCGGGGAGGCGGGGGGGCTGCTGCCCACCTGATGGGGATCTTGAACTCCTGCTGTGCCGACACCAGGAAGCGGCTGAGGGCTTCGTGGGGCTGGTAGAAGCCCATCAGCAGGATCTCCTTCATGCCGGGCACCTGGCGGGGAACGGCGGGAGGGAGAGGGCGGGGTGGGGAGGG
>VZTV01053683.1:130347-145191 GCA_013400875.1 Anhinga rufa
GGTGGGAGGGGGCGCGGGGGGCCGGGACCGGGCAGGCAGAGCGCCAGCAGCGTGGGCCCGAGCCGGCGCAGGAGCTGTGCGTAGGTGCCCCCCTGAAAAGGGGAAGGGGGGGTTGCCGGCCAGCCGCCGGCCCCGGTGCGGGGAGCAGCCGACAGCCCCGGGGAAGGCACCGGCGTCAGTCCTGGGCTGCAAACCCGCTTGCCGGGATCGGGGCTGGGAGGAGCGGGGCTGTGCCGGCAGGCGGGGGGCCGCGGCCGGGCAGGGGGCTGTGAGCGGGGCCCTCTCTGCAGGAACCACTGGAGCAGCCTCAGTCCTTGGGCACTGGCGTGCAAACCGGGGGAAGCGCAGGGACCCCCGTGCCGTGGCCGGGGGCAGTTGCAGGCTGCGGCGTAAGGCACACGGCTGACGGGACCAGCGTGGCCAGGGCTGGCTGGCGTGCTGGTGGCTCTCCCGCTCCCGCCTGGGGCTTCCCTCAGACCCTCACCCACATCCCGTCCTTCCCCCAACCCTCTGTCACATTCTCTGTTCCTCCCAGCAAGGCTTCCCATCACCTGCCCGCTGCTGGACCCCACCTCCGGGCCGGCTGGGGCAGCACCTCCCTTCTCCCTCAGCACCACCAAAATGAGATGCTGGCCACCAGCATCCCCAGTGGCAGCGCGCGAGGTCCGTGGGCTCATCCCGGCATGTCCCGGCTCCTCCTCGGCCGCCCCGTCCTGCGGCCCCTGGAATGTTCCTCTGGCTCCTCGGCCCCTCGTGGCCACGGCCGAGGCACTGGCTACTGTGGCCCCGGCGGCTGGCCGCCCTGGTAGGAGCGGAGTAAGACCTTGTGCTTAGTGACAGCCTCGCTGCGGCGCCGCTGGTGCTCCACCAGGAACTCCTTGAGGCGGTTGGTGGTGAAGGTCAGGGTCTGGCGGCGCAGCTTCATCAGGTAGGCGTCCTGGAGCCAGGCGTTGGCAAAGCAGTCCTTCACCGTGGGGCGGCTCCTGGGGCAGGGGCAGCGCCCAGTCAGGGGCCACGGGATGCCCACCGCCGCTGCACCCCCCTCAAACCCAGCCACCACCCCTGCTCCACAACACCCAGGGGTTCCCAGCACTCTCTGAGGGGAGGGATGGACCCAGGAGATCCCAGTGCTCTCCAGGAACAGGGATGGACCCAGGGTCCCACCGATGATGTCTGGGGGGTCCCTGTGGAGCGGGAGCTGCCCGCCTGGCCCGGTCGTGGCTGCAGTCTGGGGCCACGTGTCCTCCCTGCTTGGGCTGGACACTCACCAGGGGTGGACGGCAAGGACCTTGCGGATGAAGAGGGCAGCGCTCTGTGAGACATTGGGGTACATCTTGAAGGCATCAAAGCGCCCGGCCAGGATGCGATTCTCCGTCTCAATGGGGTCCAGTTCAAAGAACGGTGACCGCCCGCTGAGCCTGTGAGGATGAAGGGGGTGGCACAGGCTGAGGGGCAGTGGTGGGAGGGCACCCAGGACCCCCTACCCACCCATCCCTGGTTTGGAACAGCCACAGCTGCCCAGGGTCTCAATCCCTGTGTCCAGCTGGGAAGGGTCTGCAGGGCTATAGCATCGCCCAGCCCGCCACCAGCCTGGTGTCCCCCATGGTACTGAGCCCTGGGTGGGGCTGACATCTCAGGGTGCTCGTCCCCCCAGCCCCTTCTCTTACATGATGTAGGTGAGGACGCCAACACCCCAGACATCTGCTGAAGAGCCCACCGGGTCGCCCTTCACCACCTCCGGCGCTGTGGGCAGGGGAGCAGGGCTGTCATACACACCGGGGTGCCCAGCCCCAGCACCCCCAGCATCGCCAGCACACACAGCACCCCACCACTGCACCCTCCAGCACCCCTCCCTGACACCCCAATACCCTGACAGAGCCCAGCACCTCCAAGAATACCCCAGCTGCCCCACAGCACCCAAACTCTCCCACTGAGCCCAGCAACCCTACAGAAACCCTCAGTAGATGCTCCCAGCACCCCAAAGACCCCCAGCTTCCCCAAGGACACCTCAACTCCCCCCACCCCCAGTTCCAAGCTCCCCCATTGCATGGGCACACATGCACACCTTGGGCACAAGTGTGCTCCATCCCTGTTCCCATGCCACCACACCCCCAGGGCCCCACTCACACATGTACTCCAGGGTGCCAACACGCCGCCCCAGCTGCCGCAGCACAAGGGGGTTGTAGGTCTGGGCGCTGCCAAAATCGATGATCTTGAGGGCGTTCATGCCTGAGATGACTATGTTGTCCGGCTTGATGTCGAGATGCACGATGCGGCGGCTGTGCAGGTACTCAAGGCCCTGCAGGAGCTGCAGCACGTAGTTCACCACGTCATCCTCCGAGTAGCGAAACCTGGGGGGAAATGGCCTCAGCGGGCGGTCCTGTGCCAGTGGCTGTTGCCAGCAGCCCTGCGCCCACCTATACCTGTCCACGATGCTGTAGAGGATCTCCTTGCCGGTGCAGTTCTCGCAGATGAGCACCAGGTAGCGGGGAGTGATGTACGCCTCGTGCAGGGCCATGATACGTTCGTGGTGCAGCGCCTTGAGGATCTCATACTCCTGCAGCACACTCTGCTTCCTTTCCGCCTCGTAGGGCACAATCTTGGCCATGAAGTGCTTTCCTGTGGCATTCTCCTTGCACAGCCGGATCACCCCAAAACGGCCCCTGTGGCACAGGGCAGCGCTCAGCATCCCTGACATAGGGTGCTGCGGGGGGACACCTCCAGCAGAGCATCCCATCCCACCGCTCCTCACCTCGCCTTCTCATCCAGGAACGTGTATGGCTTTTGGGGGACGCCCTGCCGCAGCGCCGTGCCGTCCTTCGCCCCTGGGGTCCCGCTCTCAGCTGGGGGCTCCTTGGAGGATGGGATGGTGCAGGGGGGCTCCTGTGGGGAGGATGACACGGGGGGCATGGAGACAAAGGAAGTGACCATGTAGGGGGGCATCTTCCGCACGGGCACAGCGTTGGGTGTGGGAGAGAGCGTGGGGGCTGAGCCGGGGGTGGTCGACACTGGGGAAATGGGGGAGAACTTGGAAGGGGATGGAGCCCGAGGTGGGGGGGACGTGTCCGTGGGGGGCACAGGGGAGTCCTGTGTGGGGGTGTCTGTGTGGGGCGAGGTGACAGTCCGAGGGGGGGTGAATATTAGCTCCGGGGGCACGTAGATGGTGATGTCAGGTGGGAGCTCGGGGTCCGGCCGTGGTCCCTCCTCGCAGGGGACGGGGGTCTGGAGGACCCCAGGAGGGACGTCCGCCTGCGCCACCCCTTCTGCCTTCTGCACCGCTCCCTTGTGCTTGCGGGGTGGCGTGGTGGGGGTGGCCCTCATTGCCGGCGGCTCCAGCTGCCCCACGGGTGTCTGGGTTGACCGGCTGGAAGCCACCTTCTCAGGGACGGAGACAGGGACAGCGATGTCCTTGCCTGGGGCAGCTCGGGCATCTGCGGGGAGCAAAGGGAGGTATGAGCCAGGCGCAGGTAAGCCAGGAGCGGGGTGCAAGCAGCACCCTGCTCCCCAAAGTCCTGGGGGGAAGATCCCCATGGACTCAAAGACCCCCAGAGCAGCCCAGCCCCACGGCTGCCCCACACCCTGCGGGACAGGGCTTGCTCACCTGCCGCCTCGAGGTGCACCTTCCCCGAGGGGGTGCTGTAGGGCCCCTGCCCGGCCTTGTTGACACAGGCCACCCGAAATTTGGCAGCGCTCCCGGGGGGCAGCTCCGTCACATTGAAGTAGCAGTCAGCGATGCCCGTGCTGATGATCTTCCATTCATGCTCCCCTGCCGGCATGGGGGGCAAGGTGAGGTGAGGGCAGACCAGGGGCGGGGGCAGCCCCCTGTCCCTCACCCCTGACCTGGGACCTCGCCGAGCCCGAGGGGACAGCAAGGATGTTGGGCACTTGTGTCCTAGCTCGGTATCCCCACGTGAGCCCATCTTTCCAGCTGCGGCTCCCAGGGAACAGGAGGCAGCCCCACGTACCGTCCAACCTGCGCTCCAGTGTGTAGGTACAGGGGGCTTTGCTCTCTGCAGGCTTCCACAGCACCAGCACCGTGTTCTTGTACTTCTGGGGGATCTCTGGAGTGCCTGGCCGCCCAGGAAGCCCTGTGAAGGGACAGACAGGATGGGCTGGGTGTCCAGCCAGGGGCTGGGTGTCCAGCCAGAGGCAGGGCAGAGCTGCTGCAGGGCGAGGACAGCTCAACACGTGGGCTCAGAGATGCTGGAGGTGCCTGGGCAAAACCAGCCTGTCCCCCCTCAAAAGTTCCAGTCTCTTGCAGATGCAGAGTGTAGAGCTCAAGCGATCTGCTCTGACCGGTCCCCAGCCCCGGGGTGCCTGTTGGGCACATGCTCTCTCCACTCAGGGCAGCACCTCTGTCCCCTGAGGTCCCCCCTTGCATCCTTACGTGCCACAGCCAGCGTGCAGGAGCTGATGGCTGTGCCCAGGGAGTTGGCAGCTGCACACTCGTACAGCCCCGCATCCTTCCTGGACACCTTGGCGATGGTGAGCATCTGCCGGCCATCCTTGCAGGAGACGACGTTCAGTGCATTGTCTGGCTGCAGGGACCTCTTGTCTGCAGCGGGGAGCAGAAGAGAGGGATGCTACAGTGCCCCCCCGGCACTGACCCACCCAGGCAGTGCAGGCAGCCCCCCACCTTTCATCCAGATGATCCTGGGGGTCGGGCTGCCGGCGGGCAGGCAGCAGAGGGTCAGCGCCTCGCCCTCCAGCAGCACCTGGTCCTTCAGCTTGATGTGGAAAACAGGGGGGAAATCTGGAAAGCGGAGGCGGGGATCAGGCTGGGGCAGCAATGGGCACCCACCATCCCGTCCTGGGGCTGCACCTACCTGACTCGCTGGGCGCGTGTGGCCGGCCAGCGGCAGGTCCCTCCTCCCGCAGCAGGCTGGAGGGGATGCTGGGCTGAGAGGCCACCTTCTCCTTCTTGCCCCGCGAGAGCCCCCAGCGCTCCCAGCGGGACCGCTTCTGACTCTCACTCCCACCTGTGGGCACCCAGGGTGTCTGAGAGTTGGGCCAAGCCGGGGCGGCCATGCCCACTGCGCCCAGGGCGACTGGGCCACAGGGTGCCATGTTGGGACCCCCCCTCGGCACTCACCTTTGGTGGAGGTGGAGGACCGGGTGCTGCCCTCCGAGCGCAGGGACTCAGAGGAGGGTGCAGGTGCTGGGGGGGGCCCTGGCCGCAGGCTCTCTCCCTCGGAGCTGGCACGGCGGAGCTCCCCAGGGCCCTCGCCCTCCGGCCGCTCATCTGACAGGCTGCGCAGCCGCGCAGAGACCCGCTCCACCGTGGCGCTGATCTTCCTCCGCACCGCCACCACCGGTGACTCGCTCTCCCCGCTGCCCCCCAGCTCAGACTTGAGGCTCTCCGAGTCCCTCCGCTCCTTGGAGCCACCCAGAGCCAGGCTCCAGGAGAAGCGGCGCCCCCCAGATGGGGTCTCACCACACTCATCCTCCCCCCTGCTCTTCTTCCTCTCCGCAGGCGGGGTCCGCTTGAGGAGTACTGACATCCTCCGGAGGAAGCCCCTATCCTTCTCCACCTCGTGCAGGTCCTGCACCGACTTGGACTTGGCTGCCAGCCCGGTGGGCCGGTCCCTGCGCAGCTCCAGGGGCACGCCGGCCGGCGTGGGACGGTAGATGCCCTCGTCGGGGGCCGGGGGGCCGGTGAGGTGCCGGTCCTCAGAGCGGGAGCGGGTAAGAAGCTTCAGCCCCCGGCTGAGCGATGACTCCCGGCCCCGCTTGAACTTGGCCTCGAAGACCTCCTCCGAGTCGATGTCCTGGATGAGCAGGGAGCTGGAGGAGCCATGGGGCTTCACCTCCCTCCTCGATGCCTGTGCTGGTGCTGGTGCGGGGGGCACAGTGGAGGTGGCCAGCGGGGGCTGGGGGGCTTCCTCAGGGACTGGCTCCCCACCTTGCATGGCTCCCATGGCTTGCATGACCTTGGCATAGGAAGACGTTTTGGGGGCGTGGGTGCCAGGAACGGGGGGCTGCAGTGGTGCGGGTGCTCCCATCCTGGCAGCCCCCTCCCTGATGGCTCCAGTGGCTTTGGTGGGCGTCTTTTCCTCCTGCCCCCCGGCCGTGGGCTTCTTCCCTGTGGTGGTGGCAGATGTGCTGGCCCCAGGCGGGCCGCGCTCCTCAGGGATGTGCCTCCTCCCCAGAGCAGCCTTGGTGGCGAGGGTTCGGGGGATGGCAGTCTCCACCACGGCGGGTGTCGGTGGGCCGGGGGCGTCTGGTGGTGCTGAGGGCCGGGCGTCAGAGAGGGCTGAGAGCGATGGGGACTCTTTGAGCCGCTGGGCCTCTAGGTGGGCCATCGGGATCTCCAGGGGTGCGCCGGAGCGGCGGTGCCGGACGACGGGCTCAGCGTCCCCGTGGCTGAAGGAGCTGCTCTTCTGCAGCCGGTGCTCAGCAGGGAAGAGGTGTGGCGAGGCGGCCTCGCTGGAGGCAGCCCGCACCAGCCGTGGCACTGCCAGCGCTGGTGGCTCCAACCGTGTTGGCCGCGGGACCTTCTTGTCGGGGCCGACCCCCAGAGTCTCTAGGAGGGGGCCCCGCAGGCCGCTGACCTTGCCGTCCCCAGGGCCGCCCCGCAGCAGCCGCTGGCGCATCAGCTCCAGGCGTTGGGCGTGATCGTCCTCCCCCCAGGCCCCCTTCCGCCGTGGCAGCTCCATGGAGGCTGCCTTGGCCAGGGTCCGGCGGGGGTCCCGGCCCACCTCGGCCCCCTCCTCGGTTCCCGGGGGCTGGTGGAGCAGCAGGGCACTGTCAGCTGAGCTACCTCTCTTCAGCTCTCCCCGCCGGGCACTCGCTGGGGACTCCAGGCTGGAGCCCTTCCTCATGGCTTTGCGGGGGTAGTCCGGCCTCTTCTGGGCTTCGGGGGCTTCTTCATCCGAGGAGCCAGGCGCCTCCGCCTCCATGCATGGCCGCCGTGGCCCAGTGCCCCTCGGCCGCTTCCCCAGGGCCACCCCGGGCTTGCCCACACCCTGGCTCTGCCACTCCATGGCAGACACATCCCCTGGCACAACCCCCTCCAGCTGCAGCCCTTCAGATGGTCCAATGGCCTCATCATCCGTGGGGATCTCATTCAGTGACATGCGGGAGCCGGAAAACTCCACCTGGTGCGGCATAGGGATGAAGGGCAGCTCGTCCAGGTCATCCGAGTCTGACGAGGATGACAGCGCCGGCGACTCCTTGAGGTGCCGGGGCACGGCGATGGAGAGGTGGTTGGACGTGTCCTCCAGCAGCTCTGGGATCGGCCGCAGCACCATGTTGCACTTGTAGCTGATCTGCGAGCGCTGCAGATGGCAGAGAGGGCTGGATCAGGCCCAGACAGGCAGCACAGCATCATCCTGCCCAGTGCACATCACCCCATCTTGCCCAGCACACAGCTCTGCCTGCCCCCCTCCTGCCCCAGGTCCTGCCTTCACCTGCCATTTCCGACGGGAGAGGAAGAGCTTTAGGTGGTCGGTGCTGATGACCTTCCCCTTGGCCAGCGTCTGTGGGGTGAGGGGACAGCAGTGTCTCACGGAGCCTACAGCAGGCTCAGGGGAACCCTGCTGCCATCAGGCGCTGGGTCCCTGTCCAGGCTCACCTTGAACCAGGGATGCTCCAGGGTTTGCTCTGCGTTGGGTCTCCTGTGAACCAACACCACCGGGTGAGAACTGCCCAGGCTGGGGGGCTTTGGCTACCCCGGGGAAGGGCAGGAGGGTCTGGCTGCCCATGCAGCACCCCAGCAGGGCTCTGCAGCCAGCCTGCCCTCAGGCACCCCAATGCACGGGGTCCCCACCCTCCCTCGAGCACAAGGCTCACGCCGGAGGGGTGGGGGCCTGTGACCCCACAGCACTCACAGCCTGTCATTGACCAGCACTTTGATGACAAAGCCCTTGGCTTCCCGGGTGAGGCCCTGGAACATCCTCTCCTCGAAGGCCACGTTGTAGTTGCGGATGTTCATCAGCGTTGTCTTGTCGTTCTCCCCCACAAAGGGGGAGATCCCCGTCAGGCTGCCGAGGAGGGAACACTGTCATCGGGCCAGGAGGACATGGGGAACAGCATAGCAAGTATGGGGGACCAAGGACAGGACCCCAGACCCCAGTCCTGGTGCCGTGGGGAGGGCAGAGGCAGGAGCAGCCAGGGAGGAGGCTGAGTCTGCCAGGAGGGATGTGCATGGCCGCAGCCCCAGCACTGCAACTGGCAAGGGGACAGGAAGGGGGTCCCTCCTATGGGAGCCCACCAGGGCACTTACCAGAGGTAGGCAATGACCCCCACGGGCCTGCAGAGAGGAGAGCACAGTTACTGCACAGCATGAGCACTCCGGGGCACCCAGTCCCTCCCAGCACAGCAAGGTACCCACCGTCCACCCCAGGACCACCCTTACCAGATGTCAGTGACGCTGGAGACGGGGCTCTGGTTGACGATCTCGGGGCCCACGAACTCAGGGGTGCCATACTTGCAGTACTGTGGCTCCTCGGGCGTCAGCTCCTGTGCGTTGCCAAAGTCGCAGATCCGGATCTGCTCGCTGCTCGAATCCGCCATCAGGAGGTTTTCTGGCTACAGGACAGCGCAGGGCGGAGGGGAGCTTGGCAGGAGGCAGGGGCTCCCTCCAGGGAAGGGATGTCCCCTATCAGCAGGAACGAGCCCCCCGCAGCGTGGCAGGAGCCCACCCATGTGGGCGCAGGGCAGGAGGGAGCGGGAGAGCCCCGCACTCACTTTGATGTCCAGGTGCAGGATGCTGTGCTGGTGCAGGTAGCAGATCCCCTCCAGGACCTGTCGCATGTAGGACCGGACCTGCAAGAGAGCAGAGGGAGGGTGGGCGCCCTGAGCTCGGCCCCACACTGGCCCTGTGCAGAGGAGGGTGCGGGCTGTAGCCCCCTTTGTAGCCTGATACAAGCGTTGCACGTCCCTGGGATGGGACAGATGCCGGTGTCTGCAGGCTCCCTCCCACCCCCATTGTTTTGTCCCCCCAGGGTTCACTCACCTCAGACTCGCACACCGAGGGCTTCCTCACCATTCTGTCCAGCAGCTCTTCCTCGGCACAGCTGAGCCCCAGTCAAGGAGCACAGAAACTCCATGTCCTGCCATGCACTGCACACTGCTGGGCACCCAGCTCCTCCACACTCGCTCTGCCCACCTGTACCCCACCAAAGCCTCCCCTCATCTCCCACACCACACGCTCCCAGAGCAATGCCTGGAGGATACAGCTCCATGACCATGATGACAGCATTCTTCTTCTCGAAGGCATCATGGAAGAAGACGATGCGCTCATGGTCTAGCTGCGAGAGGATGTGCAGCTCCCGGCGTGCCGACTGCTTGGCCTTGGTCCTCCCAGGGACAAACTTGGCAGCAAAGTCCAGCTGGGTGCTCTTCTCCGTCACCCTCCGCAGGTAGGAGAAAGCCCCTCTGCAATGTGGCGATGGGAGCATCAGGATCTGGCGTACCATGGAGCTCAGTCCCAAGGGACAGAGCCCCAGGGCACAGCCTGGCTCCAGCACTCCTGTCCCCGTGGCACCCAGGGTGCCCCACTGCCCACTGTCCACTGTCCCAGCGGCCCAGGAACTCCCAATCTCCTCATGCACATCATAGTAGTCGGTCAGGCGTCGCGCCTTGTGCAGTGCCTCCTCCTCCATGGCAGCATCAGCAGCGGGCTGGGCTGGGGGAAAGGAAAGGCGCTGGCGGGGGACAAGCCGGGCACCCAGGCTCTGCCCCTCAGGGCCGGGGCGCTGGCCAGCCATACCTGCCCGCACCACCAGCTCCGCCTTGCAGGAGACCTCCCCGGCCAGGTTCTTGGCCGTGCAGGTGTAGACGCCGCTGTCGGGCTCAGCGGTGCCCAGCACTACCAGCGAGCACTCGTTGTCCTCATACACGAAACTCAGGTGGCTGCTCTCCTCCAGCAGCTCCCCATCCTGGGGGTGGCAGAGGTGTCAGGGGGGTCCCATCCCATCCCCAACCAGCTTCCGCCACCCTTTCCCTGTGGATGGGGCATGGGACGCATCCTGCATCACTGAGGGTGAACGCAACCCCAAAGCCCCAACACAGTGACCCAGGTGAGACAGTGAAGGATGTGGGTCTGGGGGGCCTGTGGGTCAGGAAGGGGGTGGAGGGGTCCCATCTCACCTTGTACCACATGATGTCCGGCAGCGGTTTCCCCTCCACCACCACAGCAAAGCGCGGCGTCTCCCCTTCCTGGGCATCGATGTCCTCCATGATGGACTCAAAGCGCGGTGCCTCTGCCAAGAGACAGGGCATGGGACATCATGGGGCAGTGCCACCCCCCTGCCACTGGCATGGGATGTACAGCTGTGGGGCACTGCGAGGAAGTGCCAGCCCATGGTATAGGGGCACGGAGCACCATGGGGCAGTGCTACCCCATGCACATGGTCATGGGGCACATGGGACACTTCTACCCAAGTCAGATATGGGTATAGGACACTGGGCAGCAGTATCAACACATGGTTCATGGGTTTTCAGCCCCATGGGGCATTGCCACCCTATAGAGCAGCATCCCCATGGCATATGAGTATGGAGCACTGAGGACCAGTGCCATGCTATGGGGCAGTGCCACTGCGGCACATGGGCTTGGGGCCCCATGGAGCAGTGCCACCCTGCGGGGTAGTAGCCCCCCCCCCCGCCATGGCACATGGGCTTGGAGCACCGTAGGGTGATGCCACCCCCTAGCAGAGGAGCACGGCCCCCCACGTGTGGGGGTACCTACCTGCAAGGTGGAGGTGAAGGGTGCAGCAGGCAGTGCCGTGGCGGTTGCTCACCTCGCAGGCCAGCGGCCCCGCGGCCCCCCGGCCCACGTGCAGCAGCCGCAGACAGTGCTGGTCGTCATCCGGCATCATCACCTCACACATGCCCTCCTGCTCCCCCAGCACCTGCCCATCCCTGCAGGCACACCAGCTGCCACATCACAGCCCCACAGGCAGCCCCAGACCCACTGCCCCATTGATAGCTCCCACCCCACAGCCCCATGCCATGACAACCCCCAGTCCCATGGCCACCTCCTGACCCACAGGCAGCCCCAGCCCCGGCTCCCACCCCACAGCCCCTGCAAACAGCTTGCACCCCATTGCTAGCTCTGTCTCCTGAACAGCTCTCAACCCTTAACACCCCGCAGACAGCACCCCTCCCAGAAAAAAGCCCCCCCCATACAGCTCTGCACAGCCCTGGACATCACCCTTGGGTGCACGGCCAGCCCAGCCCCAGGGAAGGACCCCCCACCCACCACAGCCTGTACAGGAAGCTGGTGCAGGAGCCCCTCTTTGTGCACCCGGTGGGGTGATGCTGGGCATGGGGCAGGCAACAGGAATAGTACCATGTCCTACCTCTTCCAGGTGACGGTGGCCTCCACGTGGTTGATGGTGATGGTGATGGAGGCTGGCTGACCCTCCACCACGTACACCACATCTGGCTTGTCCAGGATGACCGGGGCCTCTTCCAGGTAAGGACCTGCCACACGCACCATCAACACCACCTCCGGATCCCACATTGCCCAGCCCTGGCCAGCTTACCACCCCACTGGGGACAGCGACACCTCCACCCCAGCCACCCATCCCCTCCCCACTGCCCCTCTCACCCCGGTCCAGGAGCTGCACGGGCCCCACAGCTGGGGAGGGCTTGCTGTTCGTCTTGGGGGTGGCGGTGATGACACGAAAGAGGTACTGGGCACCCTTGGTCAGCTTGTGCACCGTGTAGGTGGTGTCCCGCACACCAGCCACCAGCACGAGCCACTGCGTTGTGCCCAGCACTTGCATTTGTACCACGTAGGTCACCGAGTTGGGGTCTGCAGGGGGAGAGGGTCAGTGCAGAGCCCCTGGCATCGGGCTGGCCCGTGCGCCCCATCACAGCGTTGCCCACCTCCGTCCCAGCCCCTGCCCATCCCTCACCCCCTCACCTATGGCACTGTCCAGCCACTTGGGCTTGTTCCAGGTCAGCGTGATGGCTCTGCCAGTCACTGAGGCCACGGTGGGGGGCCCGTCAGGAGGGGTCGGCACCACATCTGTGTGGGGAGGTGGGCAGGTATGTGAGCATGGCCACTGCCACAGCTCCTCGGGGCATCTGCCTTAAGCCTGGGGAGAAGCGGGCTGCAGGGGGCGGACACAGGCCAGCGACCCTCACCGGTTCCCCGGCAGGGGCTCAGCCTGGCAGCCCCTGTGGGGCTGGTGCTGCCAACAAGCCCCGTGCAGGACCTGGGGGTCCAGGGATGGGTCCTGAGCCCACAAGGTGAGGACTGCACAGCTGACCCTCCAGCCTGAGCTGCCCTGTGATCCTATCACCCTAGGACCTTGCTACAGGGGCACGGACCCTCAGCCCCAGGGCACAGCCTGGCCGGGTGGCAGTGAGCAGCCGCACATCCCCGGTGGTGCCTGCTGCAGCTTACCGGTGACGTAGAGGTGCGCGTAGCATGTGGCCTTCCCCACTTTGTTGGCGATGACGCTTTTATAGACGCCAGCATGCGCGTGGCTGACGGCCGTGAACACCAGGCGATGGACATCCTTATCTAGGGGGGAACAGGGGGACACGGGTAAGACCCTGCCAGCCAAGCGGCGCAGAGCTCCCCTCCCTGCCTCATGGGGCGTGAAGGTCTGGGGGGGATGCCTCCTCCCAGGGTGTCCCCCCTTCCTCCGCCCCAAGTGGAGGGACCCCAAGGGGGTGGGGAGGGCAGCGAGGAGCCCTACACTGCATCATCCTCCGGTCATCGGTGCTGTTGATGCGGGAGCCGTTGTGGAACCAGGTGATGGAGGGGTAGGGCAGCCCGGCCACCTGGCACTCCAGCACGGCCTCCTTCGACTCCACCACGTCCAGGTTGTGCAGTGGCTTCAGGAAATCGGGCATGGTGAAACATTCCACCTCTGTCTCCGCCTGCTCTGGTTCCTCCGGGATGGACGGCATTTTCTCCAACTTGGAGCTGCAAGATCCCGCACATGCTTGTGGTGGGAGCATGGTGCCCCCAGCCCAGCCCCAACCCCAGGCTTTGCACAAGCCCATTGTCCCCCAAATCCAAGAGGGGAGCAAGAAGGGGGGATGCAGATCCCAGAGACCCCTGACTTACATCTGGGAGGTGGCAGATGGCCGCGGCTCCTCCACATATAGCTCAGCAGAGCACTCCACATGGCCGTGGGCATTCCTGGCGGTCACCGCATACTGCCCCTCATCCTCACTGCCCACATGCACGATGACCAGTGAGTGCAGCCCCCCGTCCCGCTGAATCCGCATGTTCTCCCCCTCCTTCACTGTCTGGCCTGCATGGAGACACACACCAGCATCAGCACCCCTCCCAGCCCCGGCTGGGCACAAACCCTTGGGTGCAGCTCCCAAGGGGATGGGGAGGGGGTCTCCCTGCAGGGCCCTGGGCAAGCTCTCTGAGCTTGGGGGGNCAGCCCCCCGTCCCGCTGAATCCGCATGTTCTCCCCCTCCTTCACTGTCTGGCCTGCATGGAGACACACACCAGCATCAGCACCCCTCCCAGCCCCGGCTGGGCACAAACCCTTGGGTGCAGCTCCCAAGGGGATGGGGAGGGGGTCTCCCTGCAGGGCCCTGGGCAAGCTCTCTGAGCTTGGGGGGTTACCAAAATGGGTCCAGGTGACCACCGGGGGGGGAGTCCCACTGATCATACAGTCGAAACGCGCAGTCCGCCCTTCCACCACGTCCACATCCTCCAGCTTGCGGGTGAAGAGCGGCTGCACGGAGGGCTGCACTGTCAGCCGGGCGCTGCAGGTCAGCTCATCTGCAAGGAGAGTGGGTAGGGGTGAACCCCGTGCAGCACACACGTGGGCAGGGCACAAGGTGGCCTGCGACCCCCCCAGCAGCCAACGTGGTTGTAGCTGAGCGCACCCCATGCCCGGTGGGGGCTGAGCCTGGGTGTGCTGGGTGCCGGGCTCTGTCCCTGCATGGGCAGGGCGGGTACAAGTGTGTGAGAGGTCCCTGTGCCCAGGGCTGGGGCTCTGCTGGCAGCAGGGTGCCTCTTTCCTCCCCTCACAGCGGTACAGACGCCAGCAGCAAGGTGGGGCAGGAGGATGCCCTGTCCTCCCCATAGGGCGGGGAGTCACAGCTGGCCTAGTCCCTTGGGGACAGGGTGGTGATGCTGAAGCAGGCGGCGCCAGCACATGCAGCGCCCAGGGCCAGCATAGGGACAGGCACAGGCTGGATGCTCCAGATGAGGAAGTTTGCAGCAGGGACCACTTTGCAGTGATGGTGTCGTCACCCACCCTGGGGCAGGGATTGACACCATGCTCAGGCACAGCCTCACCTCCCTGCACCCAAAACTGCTGCTGCCCTCAAATCCCCACAGGCTACAGCCTCTTCCATGGAGGGATGCGTGGGGACCAGCCGCAGGGAATGCCTCTGCCCCCTGCACCCACCGCAGCCTGGGTTACTGCTGAAGGGCTGCCCAGGCGGGCTGGGGAATGGGAAAGGGACCCTTGTCCCTGCCCCGCTGCAGGGGACAGAGGCTGTGTGCAGCACACACAGGCACAGGGGGCTGTCGGAGTCATGGGACAGAGGCCAGGACTTCCTCAGCTGTCACCAGTGATGGCTTGGTGGGAGAGGGTGTGTGGCCCTGACCCCCTGCCCGTTGCCCCTGCCATCTCCCAGGCCAGCAGAGACAGGTCAGTCCTGGAGCTGGGTGCCCAGAGACTCTGGAGCCAGGGGCAGGGACAGCTGTGCACCAGGGCTGCATACAGCTGGTGCAGCCATGGTGCAAATGCAGCTTCCCACGTTTCTGGGAGCTGCCTGCATGCTGGCGGAGGAGCTGAGTGGGATGAGACAGGGCTGCAGGGTGCTGGAGCCCAAGGACTGATGCACACCAGGTTTCCCAGCCAGGGAAAGCTCCCCAGCTCCTGAGGCAGCAACCACTCCCAGGACCCC
>VZTV01053684.1:1055-11063 GCA_013400875.1 Anhinga rufa
TACCCCTTTAAGCATATCCTGAACTTCTTGGTGTATAAGGAATAGGACCACCTTTCTTCACTTTAAAATAATAGCAAGATTTATTTGAAATGCAGTGATATTGAAAGTCCTCTGAGGTCACCAAAATAACGTCCCACTGATGTCAGGGTAAATTCAACTGTGTTTTGCAGCTTGGTAGAAATAGATCATGAAAAGCCAAAAGGTGTTATTTCCAGACATGCTCTGTTGCTCGATAGTTACATTTCTATAACAGTTAAAAAAAAAAAAAGAAAGATGATTTTTTTATCATGAATAAGAAAAAGTAAAACATTGTCTTAACAATAATAACAAAATACTGTCTTACTGCTATCAGACGAGGTTCCTCTGGGACCTTTAAACAAGATTGGTAATATTTCAATTCCACACAAAGACCAAGAGAAAATGAAACTAATGAGCTAATCTTACAACAATCAGACTTAATCTGAGAATAATTAGGATGATGGGACCAAATATTAAGTGATATCAAACCAGGAACTGGGATGAAAGCTTCAAAATAATGGTCACTCAGAGGACATGTAGGCTCAATAAAATGTCCTAATTCTTAATTTTTGGTGCAAGTAAGGAGTCATGAACTTACAGTTATGAATATATGGCAGTTTACTGTGTCTCCAGAATTTCTGGAGTCAAAACCTAAAGCTTCCTCAAAAATTTATTTAAAGTAAAATTTGACAGCAAACCTCTTGTCATTTTGTCTCAACAGCAATAAACTTTCAGGTAGAAATAAAAATTACTCAAATTATAACAACCTGCAGCTCCTTCATATACTTCTGCCCGTTTCACAGGTAAGCCTGGACATGGGCACATGTGCTAGATGTAAATAAATCAATTTCTGAATTAAACTGACTACATATTACAAAACAACCAGCTCTGTGTCATAATCTAAAGAGATACCCAGCCTGCAGGTGTGTAGAGATTGTGACTCTGGGTTCGTAGGATTCCATAATACACAAGGACATGGAGGCTTTGTCCTCTAAATTTCTCTACTTTATTACAGATTACCAAAAATGCCACACAAATTACCAATAGCAAATATAATACCATAAAGTATGTATACTAGCAAGTATACCTATGATTAATAAAGTGAATATATATGTATTACAAATTACTATCAGCAGTCAATAATATAGTAACAATCAATAATATAGCAGCAGTCAATAATAGAAGCAATCCATTGTATGGCACAAACCAATTGTATGTCAACAATATAATAGCAACAATCGAAGTGAGTATGTAGTATTACAGATTACTACAAATCTATACTTACTGAAGCAAACTTATCAACAATATAACAGCAGGTATTCTTATGACAGATTACTTATGTGGATATAGAGTACAGGTATCAAGTAAATTAGACAGATTNCCGATAAACACCAGAAGAGGCCAAACCATCCAAGACGGGAGTTCAAACTGATCCCAGAGGGGAACCCAATCATCCCACAGGTGGAATGACAAACTGAACCAACCCCAAAAGCAGGCCCAAAGGGGCACGAGTAAGATAGCAGGCAGAGACTCACTTCAGAGACGATCCATGTCACAGAGCCTGGAGTCACTTGGGTATATCCAGTGAGAGTCCAAGATCTCGTAGAGAGTTCATGCAGAACCTTCTATTTCTTTAGGAAAAATGTGGACAGCACAGGAAGTTCCGGGAGAGAGAGGCTCCTCTTTGGATACAAAATTTAGTCCTTTTTGTATCATAGAGACATAAGAGGGCATAGGACATCACCACTTTGAGCAGCCAATAGATACTGTTAATTTCTATTTTTCAGCCAATAAATGATGCTGTTTTCTGTTGTTTACGACCCATTTTGTTTTCCCATATTGTTTCCACTTTTCAGATGATAGGTTGCCATTACAGTCCCTTGTTCTGGTGTTTATCGGTGACATCTGAAGATATCTTTGGTTTCTAGGTACGTCAGGTGTACTTCAGAGAGGCCAGCTGCAATTTTCAAGGATGTTTCTGGTTCCCAGGCCTAGTTCCCAGGCTCACAGTTCCCAGGCTGGCAGGCAGTTTCTCTGTCAGTATTTTTCAGAGGAGATTTTCTTCTGTTCAGTAATTTTCCCTGTCTAACCAGGCCACCTTTATGGCTGCTGAAATCACTCTGTAAGGTGATTTTCTAAATATAAGTCCGAGTAGACATAGACATCCACAGATTAAAGTTATTGTTATGGACTTTTATTTTGTGACAGACTTTGTTGATTACAAAGCATGTCTTAAAACTATAATCTTAATAGCACAGGGGGCACTGTTGAGCCTTCCTTAACTGTGTGGGTTTATGATGCAATCATGGAATATTTCTACAAATCATAATCATTTAATCATTTGGTAAATATTAAGAAGAATACATTATTCCCATGTTGGCTGTTGACTTTTAGAGCTATAAAGTAGGTAAAGTACATTACTTCCATTTCTCATATTGAATAATAATAAGATATTGGAGGTTAACTAAAGGATTTTGAAAGAGGACCTTGGAGAGTTAGATGCTTAATGCCCTTTGTCTTTAGTAAGAATAACCTGACTGGGCACTTTTAAATATCCCAATATATGGTGCTACTACACATTAAGGCAAGATACGTGATCTTTGCCAGTGTCAGAATGAGATCTGAAACTCTTATTTGCTAAAAACATTGCCTAATGTTGGTCTTAGGCAAATATCTTTCTAACCACTTTGTATCCTCACCCTCTCTTTTCTCTTCTTTGTAAAATTAAGTCAGTACTGACTACCAGAAGAAAATTTGGAAGTACGCACAACTGGAGGTCTCTCTCTGCAGTTCTTGGTGAGATACAGATAAGTTCTGATGCTTTATTATCACTTTCACATTACGTTTTTTTTTCAGATGGCTAGAGTGCTACGTTTAGGACCTAGGTTGAGGAGAATTTGGTGGTTTTAGGACATATCATTGTTAGTTGTGTTAATAATGTCTTGTTTGACTTCTGAGATGATCACAGACCATGACAGATTCACAGTATGAACCACAGTACTGGTCAGTGTGAATTACTACCTAAATGACCACAGTTAAGGATGGACAGGAAAAGAGTCAGAAAAAGAACTCTGATGTACTTGGTTTCTACTATCACACTTTGTCTCCACCTTTTAAAAAAAAAAAATAAAAAAAATTGACTGCATTAAACCCTACATGTTCTAAACATGATTGTGATGATTATGACATTGCATCTGTGACTTTTTGTACTGCTGGTGACTGCAACATAGCAAATAAATCCTTGGAATATAAAAACTACTGAAATTTAGAAGGAGCCGTGTGACATGAACTGATGTAGCAAAATAGCTGTTCAGTAGATGTGATCATCTCACCAAGTGTGTTCAGTATTGCTTTTTATATCTGATTTGTTCAATCTTATGCTTTGTTACAGACCATTGTTTCAAGGGACTAGATGTATTGTGTTTAGTCTTTAAGTAAATGCATTGAATTCTGAATCTAAATCTCTAGCCTACCTAGATAGGTACAATCCTGAGCAGTCATTACACAGAAGTATTTTACATTCATTGAAAATCAGTAAGGCAAAACAGCTTTGCAGGAGGAGCAGAGCAAATGTTGTGAAGGACCCATAATGTGCCTATAGGTATAAAATACATTTTTATATATATCCACATCTATAGTTACAAATATACACAAATATAAATATCTACACAGAAAGTAATGTAACTGTAAAAAAAGAATATATTAAGAATATATTAAGGATTTTGCTCTCTACTGTATGAATTCTCATCACAGACAGGGAAAGGTAGTCTTTTTAAAAGATGTTCAATTAATGACTCTGTTTTTTACAGTGTGGACCAAAAGGCATGGTGGAAATTTTGCTTTAAAGTTGTCAGCATGAATGATGGAAATAAAATCCTTTAAAATATTGTTAGGATATTGGTCAGTAGCTTGGTGAATAATGTAATGAATATTAAGTACTCAGTTTAATTACTCAGTTAAAGTAATAATTGAGTGGCGAGCTCTTTACAGTCACCTAGCTTGGCAGTCAAGCCAAGCGGCTGCTCTTCAAGCATTTGACAGAAACTTGATTCTGGTTTTGAATCAAAAAACATCAAAGGAAAGCAGGAATGCTGCGGAACACTTGGCCTGAAATGATGAAACCCAAAACTTTTTATGAATCTTCAAACTTACAATCATTGAATTGCTCTTCTATTTTTTATTTTTTAATTCAGCAATGTCCAGACTAGGGCTATAAGCTATATGAACGCATGTGTTTTTCTGTGGCAAAACTGACAGGATGAGTTGCATTATGTAAACTTTTACTTGTTTATTAAATACGTTTAAAAGTCTTCTAACCAGTGTCTTTGCTGATAGATAAAAAGCTACAGAGATAAGGTAAAATAGTGCCAAGATATACTCACACACACTCTTTAAATTAGTGGATCACAAGATATTTAACATACAAATAATATTTTCATATTACAGATGGAAAAAAACCAAAATATATTTTGTGATATTTTTGCTAGTTACTGAAAATAGTCTGAGGGACACTTCTCCCTCAAATACTAGACCAGAGTGGACCAGATAAATAATTTCCGAGGATACTAAGCACTTGATCCAAAGCCCATTGAACTCAGTGAGAGACTTTCATGTCAACTTCAGCAAGCATTGGATGAAGCTAAAAATATTTTTCCTAGTATTTTCAAAATAGAAGCTACAAACTTAATTAACAATAAAGGAAGAAATTCGTAGCTGCTTTAGTTCTTTCCAAAAACCACACCTGGTTATTTCTGGATATCAAATACACATTTTCATATATTTTTTATACTAAAATTCTGAGCACAAATGTAAGAGTATTCAAAAATTTATGTTAATTACATTTCATAAAAGCAATAATAGCATGCACCAATAAGTTAGTTCTGTGTTAACTAGCTCTGAACATGACCATGCTCATCTATTTACAGTATTGAGGCACAAAATAAACAATTTTTGCTTCTCTTTATTTTTCACAGTAGGACATAATTACTAATATTATTTTGTTTTAATTTATCTACAAGACCATTAAATAATCAATTACCTGCTTCATTTTTATGCTCTTTCAAGGTCAGTCTGAATTAAAGGTGGTAATGTAAGGAAAAATTGAAATTAGAGAGACCACTTTTTGGACCTTATTCACATTAGCTGCAGTAGGAAAAGGATTAATTATCAACACCCGGTTTCAGAAAAAAATGTAGGGAAAAATAACTTTCTGCATTGCCACACCATTTGACATGTCCTGTTTTCAGCTGGGATAGAGTTAATTTTCCTATTAGTAGCTGGTATAGTGCTGTGTTTTGGATTTAGTATGAGAATAATGTTGATAACACACTGATGTTTTAGTTGTTGCTAAGTAGCACTTACATTATTCAAGGACTTTTTCAGCTCCCCATGCTGTGCCGGGTGCACGGGAAGCTGGGAGGGGACACAGCCGGGACAGCTGACCCCAACTGACCAAAGGGATATTCCACACCATATGACATCATGCTCAGCATATAAAGCTGGGGGAAGAAGAAGGAAGGGGAAGACATTCAGAATGATGGTGTTTGTCTTCCCAAGTAACCGTTACGCGTGATGGAGTCCTGCTTTCCTGGAGATGGCTGAACACCTGCCTGCCCATGGGAAGCAGTGAATGAATTCCTTGTTTTGCTTTGCTTGCATGTGCGGCTCTTTCTTTCCCTATTAAACTGCCTTTCTCTCAGCCCATGAGTTTCCTCACTTTTACTCTTCTGATTCTCTCCCCCATCCCACCGAGGAGGGGAGTGGGCGAGTGGCTGCGTGGTGCTTAGTTGCTGACTGGGGCTAAATCATGACACCCTTCCCTAGGTAGTTTCCTATTCTTTGACCAGGTGTGTATAATGAAGGGGTAATTTACAGGCTGGGTGAATCCAAAGAGCAATGCTTTAGGTCTGCGTCACAGCAGAAGTGAGACGTTGCTTTGCTGCAGTCCCTTGGTTTTGGCACAGCACTGTGCAGAGCAGAGAAACCAGGGACAACAGCCATTGCCTCTCAGCTGCCTAGGAAATCATCCTGGGACTGCAGGAAAAGCTGCCACCTGTGTAGCATGTGGCTGCATGGCTCTTGCAACTTTGGCTGGGGACCCTGAGGGACTGCAAGAGGAAGTGGGGAGTGGGGGCGGCTTAAAGCATTAAGTTTGTGGTGGAAAAGGAAACAGAATATTGTTTGTGTGCCTATGTGTGTGAAGGAGAGAGAGACAATGTCGGTTGGGGGATAAAGGACCCTGCTCCTCCTCTCCTTGTTCTGGAGACAGTGGTGCTCAAGGAGAGGGGAGCTCTTGAGTCTGCAGCTGCGTGTCCAGCAGGGGTTGACAAAATCTGAGAAGGAAGGAGCAGGACTTATACCACTTCCCTTAACCTGTCTAAATATTAGATACCTTATCTAAGTTAATCATTTAGGATGTCCCTGTAGTCAGTGGAGAGGCATGAGCCTCAGCTCATCCTTGGATGTATATCTAAACAATATAGGATAAACGTGCCCGTTTTCTGCAAAAAAAAAAAGAGTGATTGAGTGACACACCCTGCATTCTGAGGCAGGAGTCCTACCCAGTCTTTGGCACTGAGCTAAGCTATCTGCCTTGGTGTAACCAATGCCATAGGTCACCCTGGCGTCTACAGTGCACCCAGCTCCACATGCCTGCCAGCTGTAGGGATTAATCTACAACGGCAATGAGGAATCTGAGTTATGCTTCTAGGCCCCTCTGCAAATTATATGCAAAGTAGGATACAGAATAAATTTTGGGCAGAGGGTTAAACTATGTTTTGCCAGGACAGAGCTGCCTGGAAACTGAAATCAAGGAAACAATAAAAACATGAGTAAATACTTCTCAGGCTTGCTTCTCTAAGGTGTAAATTCCTTCTTGAGAGCTGGATGAAGGAGTCTTCTCCTTTGAGGACACAGATGTGAAATCTTCTTGGGAGAGAAAAGGCTTATCCTGAAGAAAGGAAGTCTTTTATATCTTGTAGAAACCATTTCACTGCATTTAATAGAGCACATTGCTCTGGGAAGCAATAGACCTAACTTGACATCTCTGCTCTGACACTGCTGTACATTATACACATTTACAAAAATTTACTGTAAACTATATGTAAACAGTCCAGGGAGCGGAAGCTGGAGCCAAGGACATGTTTCTTCCTTTTCTCTTAGCCTAGTGAAACTTGAATTTTTCTCTGCAGCCTGTATCCCCACACCATGGGTAAATAATTTAGTGAAAGATGTGTAGATGTGGAAAAAAAGAGCAGCGTTACTTCCTCTCAACCTTAAAAGAAATCCAGGAGCAGTCCTAGCTTTTATAAAAAAGCTGATGTTGTGCCCATGTGGCATGTTACAGAATACCTACCAAACCGTGGCATGACAAACATCCTTCCACTGGGAAACCTGGGTGGAAAAGCATTTACTTTCAAGTAGGCATTGAGCTGCTCAGCAATAATCTCAGCTGAGGTGCTCATGCAGAAGTCCAGAAGCAGAACCACTGCAGACTAGAGAACTTTACAGTAAAAAACCCCAAACAATAGCGTCCTATTTATTGATTTTTGGCATCTCCAGAGGTGGAAGGCACCTGTAGGGTAGTTTTAGGATTGCAGGTATGTGTGTGAGTACCTGACCTCTGTCCACATTATTTTTGGGGGATTTGATTCTCAAGTATTGACTTAATTTTAAATGTGAACTGAAAATTAAAATTATTGAAGTCATATGTCACACTTGAATTCAATAGAGCCTGAACACTTGTAGGATCAGTGAAAATAATTAATCTGAAAATGAACTAGACAAGTATTTAGTGGGAAGAAAATAAATAATGGTCTAGCATATTAATGCAATAATAAAGGGATACAGTTAAGGTTTCTTCCTTTTGAACCCTGTTAACTGTTAACACAATATAATCCATTTAAATAAGACAGAGATAAATAGCATCTTCTTATAGGCAATAGATAATGTTGCCTTGCTTCTAATGCAACAGCATAAGTGAACAGATTTCAGAAACAAATTTATAAAACTGAACATAAATATACTAGCAAAGCAAATAATATACCATACAGGAAAAAGAAACAGAACCATGTACAGTGCTGTTTGTAATACACATTGCAGTGGAAATAAACAAGAATTGATGAGCTTTTATACTGCTGAAGACGGTGATTTCCAGAATTATGTGTAAAGTTAGCCCACAGCCTAAAAGAAAATGTATTTATATATTATAATCAGAGAAAACCTTTTTTTTTTTTTTCAGTATTCAGAGTCACTTTCTCATATGAATCATTAAATGTAGGTGATTTACAGCCTTTCCATGAAGTCATAATTATTCCTTTTTTTTTTCTCTCAGTAAAGAACTGTTAAAATGAGCTTTCAGCTTTAAATAGTGGGTACAAAATGCTGTTAACCCTACAGCAGCCAAGGCTGGAATGGTAGTAACTGATTTACATTACATGATGGTACATGATTAAAAGCCTGATGTACCTGCAATGTGGAGGTTGGGAAGAATTAACCTGGTCACCCCCTTTCCTTGGGGTGGGGGAAGAAAAAGCCCAATTATGTCCCATACTAGTTGAAACATTAAGTGCCAGTACTCCTAAGGAAGGTATACAGGGAAGTACACAACATACAGAATAACTTGCATACTTCTAAACTGTTCTGTGTTTGATTCATATCCTCTCAAACCACTCTCACATAATTTTTTCTTTAAACTGTATTACTCTTTTGTTACAGGAAATAACTTAGATGTGATTTATTATCAAACCAGTTGCAAGTATTTTCCTGAAAAAAGCATTTACTGTGAGTGACTAACAATGCTTTACAAAACTTTAATTTCAACATTATTGCCCAGTAACTCAGGAGAAAATATTATTCCTTAACAGGTGGAAATAATAATAATAATAATAAAGTCTAAAACATTTAATGTCTTCTGCTTTAGGTGTCAGACAAAATATCATTTGGCGTAGCAGAAAACTATCCAATTACCTTTAACAATCACTTTGAATGACATATTTTCTTTTAAATATGGTACTGTCTTTGATGCATTTAGTGTTACTAAATAAGGGTTTAATAACAAGATCACTTAGCTATTAAAGTAGTGCACCTGATGCAAGGAAGCCTGTTCACTGTTGCTAGAGGCTATGAGTTGGTGTTCACCCCAGTGCTCTTCTGGCTACCTGTCTCTTTTCCACTTCATGCTAATTCTCTGTTTTGTTGTGACTACTAAATGCTTTATTTTGGTTGGTGTACACTTGGATTATACAGGGTTTCAAGAAATAACAGCAGTTTTATCTCAACACAGTTATTAGTAGGGACTGTGAGTTTCAAGAAGCTGAAATGGTATTTTGTTTCCACTGGGGTGCTGCAAATTAAGCAGCTTCTAAATACAATATGAGTGATTTACACTGGAAATATTGTAAAAATGTCAATCACATTTCAGTATGGAAAAATATATTGAAATTTAATATGTGTTCTCTGGCCAAGTGTATTATTATTATGGCCATATATAATATCATAGTTTTCCATAGTTGTATGTTGTCTAGACATGACCAGTAAAACTTTGGAGTTGATATCAAAAAATGTAGTGTTGATAGAAATTAGCAGTGCAGAATTTCAGCATTTGGGGAAAAGATAATGGCATGCAATGCCTTTCCTCTCAAACATAATGATCTGAAATCCTGTGTACAGGTTCACACTGTGAATGGCCAAGTATCGTTATAAGGTGATGACTGCTTAGTGCCCCTCTAGAAATTATTATGGTGGGTTCAGCCCAGGCACAGCATTCACATCTCAATTAACTGGTACTAGCAGAAATAAGATAGAATGACCATATTTTAAAAGACAAATAGGTCATTTTGAATATTTCAGAATTTAATGAGGAGTGCTTTCACACACTCCCAGTGGGTAAGGGAAGATGATAGTTTGTATGGGACTGTTTCTGTAACAACGATGTTAGACACTCACTCAGATCTCATGTTGTCTCCTTGTCCTGTTCAACTGCAAAAAGCT
>VZTV01053686.1:4670-15372 GCA_013400875.1 Anhinga rufa
AAGAAAATTAACTCTATCCCAGCTGAAACCAGGACAAGGGGAATCTCTGTTCCAGTGCCTGGAGCACCTCCTCCCCTCCTTCTTCACTGACCTTGGTGTCTGCAGGGTTATTCCTCTCACATATTCTCGCTCCTCTCTTCTTACTGATGCTGGTGTTCCACCATAGGGTTTTTTTTGACCCCTTCCTAAATACGCTATCCCAGAGGTGCTACCACATTTACTGATTGGCACAGCTTTGGCCAGTGGTGGGTCCATCTTGGACCCAGCTGGCATTGGCTCTATCGGACATAAGGGAAGCTTCTAGCAGCTTCTCACAGAAGACACCTCTGTAGCTCCCCTGCTACCAAAACCTTGCCACGCAGACCCAATACAGAGGATCAGATCAGGGAACATTAAAACAAAGAGAATGTACCCAAGTCCATAGGATCTGGCAGGGCACATCCAAAAGTGCTGAGGGAGCTGGCTGATGTCATTGCAAGGCCACTCTCAAATATCTTTGAAAGGTCATGGCTGTCAGGGGAGGTTCCTGAGGACTTTTCAGATAATAAAAATTAGAAGGAGTGGTTCATACACTGCCATTCCGAGGGACCTCAACAAGGTAAAGAAATGGACAGACAGGAATGTCAAGAAGTTCAGTAAAGAAAATGCAATTTCCTGTACCTGAGGAGGAATAATCCCAGGCACCGTTAAACTCTGGGGACCAACCAGCTGGAAAGCAGCTCCATAGAGAAGGACCTGGGGTTCCTGGTGGACAATGAGCTGACATGAGACAAAAATGGCCCTTGCAGCAAAGAAGACCACCAGTCTCCTGGGATCCACCTGGTAAAGCATTGTCAGCAAGTCAAGGGATGTGATCCTTCCACTCTGTTCAGCGCTGGTAAGGCACATCTGGAGTACTGTGTCCAGGGCTGGGCATGCACAAGAGATACATGGCTATACTGAAGCAAGTCCAGCAAAAGGTCATAAAGATGATGAAGGGACTGGAGCATGTGACATATGAGGAGAGGCTAAGAGAGCTGGGACTGTTTGGTCTGGAGAAAAGAAGGCTCAGGGGAGTCTTATCCATGTGTATAAATATTTGATGAGGATGAGTAAAGAAGATGGAAACAGGCTTTTCTCAGTGGTTCATAGTGACAGCACACTAGGTAATGGACACAAACAGAAAAATAGGAAATTCCATTTAAACACACACACAAAAAAAGCATTTTTACTGTGACCAGAGGCACTGCGGGGTCTCCATCTTTAGAGACATTAAAACCCAACCGGACACAGCCCTGAGCAACCTGCTTTGGCTGACTGTGATCTGAGCAGGGGGTTGGACTAGATGATCACCAGAGGTCACTGATCACCTCAATGACTCTGTGATTCTGTGTTACTACCTCAGCAGCTCCCTAGAAAAACATGGATTCCTGAATAAGGTCCAGGAGTCACATTCAAATTTAATTTCCAGACATAGCTATTATATTCCAAAGCCATTTTTGCTTTCTCTGCTACAGGGGTTTTTATGCTTCGGGACTCTGCCATACTGGTTCCATGTGCAAAGGCGGTGCCTCACAAACATGCACTTTACCATGGATGAATGGCAGCTAATGTGCTTACTGACTTTCTGTCTTTGTTAGCTCAGGGTTTGTACTGTGCAACATAAATATACCTCTCAGTATCCTGACTATAAATCAGTGATAATTCCTCTTTATCTTTTAAGAGAACTGTTAAAATTGAGATATTTCTTGTAAGCTACCTGGATTCCATGTGCTAAACTGCTGGTCATACACCTTCCCATGGTTGCTTTGATGTAACAGCTAACTCCTTCCAAATCTCTGAATGAATATTCCCTCAAAACATACTTTCTTTGAAGGGAGGAAGAAGTGAGTGAAACTTAAGAACAAAGGGCACAACTACTTTTCTTCTAGGGACCGCAATAATAGAGGCTGCATGGTGCCTCGGTTAGTTCACTCAAGGATCCAAGAACTTTTCCCTTCATGTTTTCCTCATGTCCTTGCTCTCACAAATGAAGCTTATCATTCATACTTGCTTGGGGATTTGACTGGCTGCATCCATTGATAGCTGAGAGACAAGAATTTCCATCAAAACACAGTTTAAAATCTCCAGCCATTCAAGGCATATGGAACTCAAGCTGTGGGATTTAAAGTATAAACATATACACATAAATATATATATGCTATAATTATGCTTATTTGTTGGCTACTTTCCTCTCTATTTAGCATACATACTGGGCTGCCAGGTAAAGTATAATGCCCCTCTCATCACTCAGTCTCAGCTGCAAGTTACCTGTAAAAGACAAAGCATTCATCTGCGTATTTCCCCTGAGAACTACACATAAAGGATCCCGACAACTTGGGGCTTTTTCCTTTGCTTTTTTTTGGTTTTTATTATTCCATTCTTGTTTGCCTGCTTTGGAAGCTGAAGAGAATGACAAGGGATAAAACTTCCAATCTACTCTGAAGCTTAACGTTCTTCTTTAATGGTTTAATATGTTCTGAATTGGTTAACAGGGAAAAGGAGTTGGAGGCTGAAAGAGTGTCTTGCATGTTGCTGTGTATCTTTTATTACTGTACAGGATTGACTGCACGAAGAGTTGTTCTCAAAGCCATCTGAATGCTTGTTTACCATGAGGCAGCAGCTGTTGCCATTGTAAAGAAGAAGCAAGAGAGAGACTACATTAAATTCATTCATCCCTAGTAGAAAGGACACAAACAAAGGAAAGAAAGAATCTAAAACCTGCTGTTACTCATGTTTGGGAATAAAGAGCCACTGTTCAGAAATACCTGGAAAGTAGGTACATTGCCCTAGAAAGTCAAGTAAAAGTGCTATGAAGCAGAGTTGTCTATGCACATTACTAATATCAGGAAGAATTCAGTAATAAAGCACATAGCAGTGGATTTTTAAAGGTGATTTTTCTAGAAGCCACTACTTTCAAAGGGTCTAAATTTTGAATGACTAATATTCCCTGGTCTGTGTTGTGCATTCGGGTGGACTACAGGATAAATGAAGATAGGAAGACTAATATGAATGCCTCTGCCAGCTTAATATACAAAAGTCTTCCTGGATGAGGTGATGAGTGGAGGAGATGTAGGAGGAGCCCACAGCAGGCCACCTCCCAGCAGGTGGGACACAGCATCTCTTCCCCTGCTGTGGGATGAAGCTGCATGAGACACACATGTGGTCATGGCTATCCCAGTGCCTGTTCAAGCTTGCAGAGGTCCCTGTGGCTCAAATGAGCTTTCCCTGCTGGTTTGAGGAGCTGCAAGTGAAATCTGTGTGTGCATTTTAGCAGGGATTATTTCTTTGAGTGCTGCCAACAGTAAGTATTAAAAATAAACTGGGGGAATATTACTGAAGAGAGTCCTCTGGGAAATAAACTTCAAAATTACTTAAGATTTTTTAACAATTAAATGTCGTCACAAAATTCCTAGCCAGGCCTGCCCCAGCATACACTGTCTATGGCAAATGAAGAATGGAGAAGGTTTTTGCTGGCTCGATCTATCTGTATATTATGGGGTGAACAGGCCTGAGCTGTCTCCACCTGTGTTAATCAGGGAACTAGAAATGTAGGGATTATGGCACAGAAAAAACTGAAGGTGATGGGCTTCCACCTTATATGTCCATCTGCTAGTATGCTTGTGGAGAAGCATTTATTAGCTGTGGCACAGTGTTCTACATGCACAGATATTTTGCTGCTAGATTTTGAATGGCAATATCCAAATATTTTGTGGACTTGCCAGGTCAGGTCTTCACTAGCCAAGGGGTCACTCAGTTGTTCTTGTGATCCAGAAATCCAATGCTAATCTCATTAGTTATGTCAGGAAAATTATCTCCAGTCTAGCAGCTAAAAAGCTTTGGGGTACATCAGGGTTCCTCTGGTTCCGGTTCATTTTACTGCACCTGTAACCCCTTTCTTCAGCTTCAGAGAAAGACTGCAAGCTTCTGAACACCTTGTAAACCTGCCATGGGGTAGGAAGGGAAGAATTTAGGTTCCTGGGAGTGTCTGAACAAACCCAACAGAGCAGCTCACTCCCCAATGCTGAACTATCCTTAGTCATCAGAATCTTTGAACTCACTGAGGAGGGTCTGCATTTCTGGCGGTGGTATTTCCGCACCTTCACCAAAAATTCAAGGGATAAGAGGTATCAAACCAGTCAAAGTCACATGATTAGTGATGCAAGTGCTAGGAAAATAATCACAATCAGAGCAATAGCACTCCTAAAAAACCCTCTTTGTTTGGCCAAGTACCAGGACTAGATCAAATTCTGTGAAAATGAACCATACAAAAATGAATATTTACCAGTTTCCACTCCCATGATCACTCAGAGGAAGTTATTTTTGACATTTCTCGCAGTGTTAGCATCTTGTAAATTCAGAGCAAATAAATTTGGTAGACAGGAAAGCAAATTATTACAGTGATTCAATCATGTTGGATGAATGATTTTAGATACTGAATGGGTCATGGAACAGGCTAGAAGGTTAGATGACATGTCAGAGTTATTTCCAGCTAGATTTTCTATTCTTCTGTAATTTGTAGCATTGGTGAAGTTCATTATTAGCATTTGAATTTCTCACTTGGGTTGCCTTATGGGCTTGGCAATATTATTCTTTTTCTGCATTGCCAGCAAGTCCTGACTAACTGGAGAAGTCTGGAAGGCTTCATATAACTTTGGATTAACACCTCTTTTCTTCTGCTTTGACCAACAACAGGGAGTTTGTAGTAAGTCTTTCTCACATATGACTTAGTCTCATCCCCCTTTACTGGAATTTCCTTACCAATTCAATCTTCCAGGACACTTCTTTTCATTCTTTCTCACACTGCATTATACCATTCTCAGTATATATGAACCAATTTAACTCAGGGAGGTGTAAGAAGCTGAGAGCAGAGAGTGAGGTCTTGTAGGTAACGCAGTAGGACTAGGTGTTTCACAGCTGAGGCTTTGCATAGGACTTCAACAAGTTACTATATCTCCCTGCTAACACATTTCTTTAATCTCCCCCTAAAACCTACCACCCTGCCACATGGAGATGTTGGAATAGATTCAGCTTTTCAAGCAAGGAGAGATGTAATTTTCACCTGCAAAAAACCCCTTGAAATTATTTTATCAATAAATCTTTCATTGAAGGTTTACTTTTAATCTCTGTTTCTATCTCAGTATTTCATGTCATAGAATCATAGAATAGTTTGGTTTGGAAGGGACCTTTAAAGGTCATGCAGTCCAACCACCCTGCAATGTTGGTCATTGATCTTCAACCAGAGCAGTTGCTCAGAGCCCCGTCCAATCTGACCTTGAATGTTTCCAGGGACGGGGCATCTACAACTTCTCTGGACAACCTGTTCTTTTGTCTTCTTTTTCTTTACCATCTCTCTATGTTTATTATCTAGATGTCATGCTTTGCACTGAACTTTTAAGTGAAAATGTTGCATTTGATGGTCCTTTCCAGATGTGTGTGTTTGTCTGCAGCTGGTGAAGTTTTTTCAGGCAAATTATTTCCTTTCATTCATGCTCTCTCACAATGAGCTACAATATCAGTTTCCAGCTCTCAATCTTTAGAAAATGTGGCACCTCTTTGAATTTCTGACGGCTGTCAGCTTCAGGTAAACGCCGAGAAGATGAACATCAGGAAGTCAGAGAATCATTTAAGGATATTGAAAATGAGAGACGGGTGAGTGTCAGGAAGTAATTTGTTTTCTTAAGGCATAATAAACCTGCAGGATAAACTTTCATCTCCAGTGAGCACAGCAAGGTGGTGTTGATATTTAAGAATAGACAAGCAGATTTCAGTGTAACAGAATATTGCTGGAAGAGCTAAATAAAAAGAGGTACTTGGCATTACCATCCAGGCCAGATAACAGGCCAGATCTTCACTAGGTTGCAAAGGCAGCAGGAGCTCTGGCAGGTGTAAATGGAGTTAAAACTGAATATTTATGTAAGTGATTGACTACTTCTTTCTGTTTTGCAAAAGGCATTGCTGAACTCTTAAAAGAGGCCTATATATACCTCAAAAACCTCTATGTACATTTCCAGTGCTTCTATTAAGAAGTTTCAGGAAGAACACCAATTCATCAGCCCTGTAGTGTTTCCTCTGAATCTTGTTAGGCTTGATGAACTTTGCTGAATTCAAGACAGGGTTTCCATGGAAACTTTGCTGTTTTTTTATCACTGTGCTGTTTAGGTACACAGCTCTGAGGCTAATCAGCTATGTGAATTAACCAAGGACCAAGGACTCTTTTCCTAGAATCGTAGAATCATACAGTGATTTGTGTTGGAAGGACCTTCAAAGATATCTAGTCCGATTCCCCTGCCATGGGCAGGGACATTTTTCACTTGATCAGCTTGCTCAAAGCCCTGTCCAACCTGACCTTGAATGTTTCCAGGGATGGGGTGTCTCCCACCAGTCTGGGCAACCTGTTCCAGTGTCTCACTACCCTGATTGTAACAAATTTATTCCCAATGTCCAATCTAAACCTACTCTCTTTCTGTTTAAAATTGTTGCCCCTTGTCCTGTCTTTACAGGCCTTCATAAAAAGCGTCTCTATCAAAGAGTCTTTTCCTTCCGGGTCTCCAGCTCAGGGAGGTATCTTCTCTCATGGCTGCTCTTGAGATGGAGAAAAAGACTTCTTCTGGGGCACTGAGCTGTTGCTTTCCAAAGAATTAAGGTGGTATTTTTACTGATTATAGGTATAGGGGTCAGGTAACACATGTGGATTGAAACCAATTAAAGTAAAAAATATACGGTCCCAGGTCACCTTTGAATCCATAAGCATTACTGAGATGATGTCATGGTTTTGGCCGGGATAAAGTTAATTTTCTTCAGTGGAGCTGATTTGGATTGACCAGAGTGATATTCCATATCATATGATGTCCTGCTCAGTATATTAACTGGGGGCTGGGGGGGTGCAGGGATGGAAGGCACAGACTCCTTTAGCTGAGCTGATTTTGTAAGCCCACTCCAGAAGCAAGAGTCTGGCTAGCCACCCCCCTCACAGGGGTAGGCAATGATCACCCTCAGTCACAGGGGTAGGCAATGATCATCCCCAGTCTCTTCCCTGCTGAGCTGCCTTAAATGGCAGACCATCCTTCTGGCATGAGGGGAATAGGATCCTGCAAGCTCATTGCTGCTGAGTTCACTTCCCAACAGGAGGGGTTAGCCAGGGCGGTGGGTGGTGAGCGGTTGCACCACTTGTGATTTTTCTGGGTTTTGTTCCTCTCCCTTGTTCTTTTCTCTTCTGATTCTCTCCCCCATCCCACAGGGGTGTGGGGAGTGAGCGAGAGGCTGCGTGGTGCTTGGTTGCTGACCGAGGCTAAACCACGACAGATGACTAAAATGTCACTTAGGCATTCAGTATTTGCAATGATATTCTGTTCTTATCCAAGTTTCGACAAGGCTGATTTTCCCAGTGTTTGTCCAGGTGACTTTTATCATTACTGAGCTTTACAAATAAAAACACAGATTCTGAAATAAAAAAGAAAAATGAGGAAAAAAAAAATAGTGATTATGGGTCAACTACATCTGTCAACATGTACTTATTCTATGTGCTGCTTTTTTTTTAAAAAAAATCCTATTTTAAAAACTCTATATTTGTTTTACTCATTGACAGTCAGCTTCCCACTTTTTAGTTGGAATATGCTGAGTTAGGGAGGTTACTGCTGACTGACATCTTCACAGTGTGGAATTACTGATTTATGGATGAAAGCGAGAAGAAAAGGGGTTCTGAAGACTCTTCTACCTGAGAGATCACTTCATGAGATGAGGGAAGGGTTAGAGGAAATGAGCAAATCAATGGGAGAATGATGTTATGATAGGTCTAGTGAGTGTTTTCAGAGCATTTTCTGAGGTGATAGTCACGTGCAAATTATAAAGCCCCTAATGTCACAGCACCAGGCCCGAGGTAGCATCCATAATGGTCTGATAAGGACACTGAGTCTATAACTGAGTAAAATGAACTAGAGGGCAGTGAGCAAAGTTGTCTGTGAGAATAAATCCATTAAGCAGCGTCTTTGCTGGGAATTTCAGCTGAAAGAACAACCTGTAGAAAAATGATTAAAATGCACAAGTAAAAGCTAGCTCAGACCTGGAGTCTATACAGAAAGAAAAGTAAGTTCCCCAGTGGAAATTTATTTTAGTTCCATCAGAAAAATTATTTTTCTTCATATAAAGTTTTCCATTCCATCTCTGGGTCTTTCATTTGGCCAAAAACTTTCAAGAAACCTTGCCTTCAACTCCAAAAGAGCAGAAAACAAAAATTTCCGGGACAGAGCAAATCAGAAAACTCAGGATGACAGTTTTGATATCTAAGATAATCATTAGATTAAGGTGTCTAATCTGAGACAATGCAAGTCAGTCAAGTTTGCCTCAAATCTTTCTATACTTAATTTTCCTTATCCTCACTGTGAGGATAAAGAACTAAGAACACATTTTGCCATTAGTTAATAATGTGCTTTGAAATCTATTAGATATAAAATTTATAAATAAGTATGCTTAATATAAATTTATTTTGCTCCTTCGACTTCTAGGCATTTCATAACTTTAATAATTAATTGTCTGCATTGGATCTCTTTCCAATATTCTACGAAAATCTGTTGCAATTAGATTTATACAAAAATGGTGAGGATGAGATCAGAGTGAGCTCCTTTGTTCACCCAGTCCAGCCAGAGTATCTATGGAACATGGTCATCCAAGGATTCCTCAGGAGTCAGTGAAAGTCCTGCACCTGGGTCGGGCAACCCCCAGTATCAATACAGCCTCAGGAATTAAAAGATTGAGAGCAGCCCTGCAGAGAAGGACTTGGGGGTNAGCACCTCTGCTATGGAGACAGGCTGAGAGAGTTGGGGTTGTTCAGCCTGGAGAAGAGAAGGCTGAGGGGGGAACTTATTGTGGCCTTCCAGTACTTAAAGGGGGACTATAGGAAAGATGGGGATGATCTCTTTAGCAAGGCCCGTTGTGACAGGACAAAGGGTAATGGTTTTAAACTAAAGGAGGGTAGGTTTAGACTGGATATAAGGAAGAATTTTTTTTTACTATTAGGGTGGTGAGACACTGGCCCAGGTTGCCCAGAGAGGTGGTAGATGCCCCATCCCTAGAAACATTCCAGGTCAGGTTGGATGGGGCTCTGAGCAACCTGGTCTAGTTGAAGATGTCCCTGCTCACTGCAGGGGGGTTGGACTAGATGATCTCTAAAGGTCCCTTCCAACCTAAACTGTTCTGTGATTCTATGATTCTGTAATTTCCACTGGACAATACAGTCCAAATACTACCCTAATCACAGACAGACCATAAGTTGACCCTGCCTCTGTTAAATAAGATGAATTCAGGATATACTTTGAAGGAGGAACAGTGTTTAATGATGTGCTATTCCATGGGGAAAAGTTGATCAGACCGTGTAAGTGCCCCCAAAAGGGGAAAGTCATAGCACTGCATTTGCCATGTCATTCATATGTTACACTGGAAACTGAATGGTAACACCCTTTTTCTTAACTGCAAATTTAAAGATAAAAATAAACCCATGATACTTTCTTGAGCCAAACATTTTGCCTGCAAGTAGCAACACCAGTGACTGGCAGGAGGATGATGGTATTTCTATTGCTGTTCATTATAACTGAATGTTGGAAGTTTTCTCTATGTCTTCTGAACACAGAAGGCTTTCTGATTTAAAAAGCTGTACTGACTTGGAAAGTTCATTTTGTTATTGGAGATACTACACTCACTACTGTAGAGGAGTTCTGCTGAAGCGAGTAATATTTATGAGAACAGAATTCACTTTTCCAGGGAGGCTGCCATATATTATCTCTTAATCCAATTCACTGTTCAGACCCATAAACAGTTGATCTGGCAAAGTTAGCATGCTGTTTGTGTAAGTGGGATGGAAGGAGAGGTAAAAAGTGGGGTCAAGAATAATTTAAGTGAGTTTCACAGCTGAATGCTTTGGACTGTGAGGCCATAGTTCAAGCTGCAAACATTATTACTAGCTTGGGAAAAGCAGTATAATCATGTCAACTTAGTCTGAGCTCTTTTGGTCTAAAATGATTGTTATAATGCATTTAAGAAAGTTAATGATGTCAATAAAAGGCAACTTTGCATAGTATATTGCATCTCTGCAGAGGCTTATATCAACTTACACTGTTGTTCACCTACTGGCCATACCTGCAGAGTGATCACACTTTGTCCCTTTTGACCCATTTTGAGCTACAGGTGACTATCATTTCAGATCTGAAACGTGTCATGAATATATGATAATTTTGGGAGGTAAAGACTGAAGGGAGAAAGATGTACCTATGATGCAAGGAAAGACAATTATTGTTTTTCATTTAGATAGAGATATATATATATAAAATTACAACACTAGTGCAATTAGTTAAATTGATACGGGTATATTAGACTTTGTGTCTCTGAAGATTACTATTTTTTGACACACTGTCCAAAAAGTAATAGTAAAAAAAAAAAAGATGAAAATCTGTCATCTGACTCACATTGGTGCCAGAGGCATTTTCCAAGAGGGTAAAGCTCACTACAGGGCCAAAAGCCAGCTGAACACTTAGCAT
This sequence comes from Anhinga rufa, assembly GCA_013400875.1. Taxonomy (NCBI): domain Eukaryota; kingdom Metazoa; phylum Chordata; class Aves; order Suliformes; family Anhingidae; genus Anhinga; species Anhinga rufa. Next base: position 15,218 of record VZTV01053686.1, read on the forward strand.
CACTTTAAATCCCTCCAGAAAATGACATTTCACTGATGGATAAGTCTCAGAGCAGGCTTTTACAAAGTGGGGATTTTCATATATGTGGAGGCTTTATTCTTTTGTGCTTTCTCAGTGACCTTTAACTAAATATGTCTTTTCTGGAACAATCAAGA
>VZTV01053695.1:0-12897 GCA_013400875.1 Anhinga rufa
CAAAGCTTGATTCAGCTTGCTAGGTGCCCTTGTTGTTTATGTGCAGCTGTTACAGCAGCTATCCCATTGCCTGTCCTTAGTGAGGCTGCTTTAAACCTAATGTGTGCCTATGTGAGCTGTGGTCACACTACTTTCTGTGGCATGGTCATATCCTCTGTGCTGTGGATTGGTGAGAAAACCTTTTCAGCAGCTCTGAAATGATCCCTCCCAGCATGCATTTCAACAGCAAGCACTGTTCTGGGTTTTGTTTGGTTGGTTTTGTTGTTTTTTTTTTGTGTTTTTTTTTTTTGTTTTTTTTTTTTTTTTTGGTGTTTGTGTTTTTTTTTTTTTTTTTTTTTTTTTTTTTTTTTTACATAAGGTTGGAAGCTGAAGTATCTGATCCTTTTTTGTAATTTTCTACAATTCAAGAAAACCATATAATCAGGATAGGGATTTCCTCCATATGCATTCTCTTTCCCTTATATATGAATTCTTACCTTTATGTTCCCTTGCACAACTAGTTAAAAAGTATGGGAGTGACTTCAGCAGTTCATTTGCAGGCTTGGAGATTTTACGGTTGAACACAGACTGTAAAAATGGCAGAAGGTGGGGTGAAACATTCAGAGACACCTGCNAAAATGGCAGAAGGTGTGCTGAACCATTCAGAGACACCTGCTGTCCTGACTGCTAAAAACAGCCCTGAAAAGCCAAAGAGTATTACGGTTCTTGAGTAGGAAAAATGCTCCTGACTTGGCCTCCTGTCACCCAGCCACATCTGTTCTCTTCAAAACACTGGAAGCAAGAGGAAAGTTGATGTGATACAGGAGGCACTGTACTTCAGAGGATGGGATGGCAATGTGTCAGTAAGATGGCACCCTCATCTTCCTCTTGATGTTTAGATTATAAAATCTGTAGATGCAGGGACTGTTTCTAATGATGTGCTTGTATGGTGTTTAGGAAAATGGGGTCTTCTGAAAGACTGAATTTAGCTCATCATGAAAATTAGGGATAACAACTACTGGGGATCTTTTTTGGGCAGCTGAATTTTGGTACTGGATCTAATATATGAATCTTGAATAATGGAGGCTAGAGAAAAGGACTGTGGGAAGAGGGGGAAAAGATAAGGAGCTTCATCAGAAGGAAAGGCAATGATCATTACAGTGGCAAAGGGAAACTTCTCTTGTTCAGATGAGATGGGGAGAGCCAGAGGCAACCCTGAATTTGGGTTTGATTCTGAAAAATGCTGAAATCTATTAAACTCTCGTTGCTTTCATCTCAGACATTCAGTAAGCCCAGAATTGGATAGGATCAGGGTTATAAAGTAGATTGCAAGGTTATTCTCCTCTAAGTCTTGCACCTTTTGTATCTGTTTCATGGACTTGCAAAGCCCATGAATGATGGACTGATTTTCAGATTACATGAATCAACTGAGCTGCTAATTTGCATCAGCTGCCCTAATGATCAGATCTGACCCTTACATATGTTGCTTAGAAATGAGGCATGTCTATTTTTAAGTTTCCGATTTCTTTATTTTTAAAATGTTGATTTTAGTTCAAAATTTCTTAAGCATCCTTAATATCCCAGCTGTAAATGTGATGAAAACCACAGTATCCTTAAACAATGGATATGACTTTTGAGAAAGGTGTCTTGTCTTTCAATGCAGACATTTTTGATGTAAACTGGAAAACTATGGGCTTTAAGAACACTCATGAAAAAAAAGAGCCCTTATCTTGGTTTATGAATTGGGCATAATAGAGGTCTGGGGAGCAGACAAAGGGGAAGTGCTAGCCAGATGGTATGCGTGCAGCCAGTTTTGTATTAGCAGAAAAGAATCCTGCATTATCAAAGAGAGTTACAGTGGCTTCTGAGCATGCCATGAGCAGTTACTCACCTGCAGAACATAGATGATGACATTCCCAAGGGTACTGACTTGTTATGCTGGAAGGAAGGAGCTCCATGAAGAAAGAGATGGCTTTGAAAGACAGCCCACCTGGGATGTCTGGACATTCCCACTTTAGCCAAGTGTGGCCAGCTGCAGGCAGCAAGTGGTTCTTGAAACTACATCTGCAATTGTCATTCTATTCTATTCTATTCTATTAATACTTTTTGTACCTTCCTGGATGCATCATGGCACATTTTGAGTCAAGATACAGCAAAGAATGCTCTTGGTGCATTAGCATTACAAGTATATAGAAGCAGCACCACAGCCTCACACTAGAGGTGTCTGAGCTGGATATGATTATCCGTAGTCCTTTACTTTGGGCACCCATTTATATCTGTGCAGAATGCAAGACAAACTGGAACCACAGCACTTAACAGTCATTTCTTCAAACTGCCCCAAGTATGCTAAAGTGGAGAATTTTGACCCTCTTTAGTTTCTTATGATCCTGCACAGGCACATAATGTATTTCTGTCTGTGATCTTTTGGGAGTGCTCACAATGACAACATATATAAAATGATGATATATGGAAGGACCCTGCTCGAGGAGTTTCCTTTTGGGATAGCTGGTGTGGCAAAGGCAGGACTAAAATACTGAAATGAAATCCCACATTCTACCTAGGTGTCAAGCAGTGATTTATCCCTTTTCACACACTGCAATTGCAAGCATGCTGCCTTACAGTACACAATGGGAGGAAAAAATCAATACAACTAAACCTCCCAAATTCCTCACTTCAAAATTAAAATTTTGTAAAAGGTAAATTGCAGGCCTTTACATCTGTATTATTTTGATAACACTTAAATGTTTCATTCTGATTTAAGGCTTTAACGACTATTCATTATGCATTATGGCATCCCAAAAAGTTAAAAAGGACTAATCTGAGAGGGGAAGTTCAGATACTCTCAAAGCGTATTATTATATCTTCACTTTGTTTCAACAAAAAGGCTCATTTTGCTGCTGATAAAATACTATATTTGGAAGGAAAAAAATACCCTGCTCATAAATATCTATGTGGCTCCAAAAATCATGTGTATTTTCAGGTTTTTCTTAGAATGGCTAAAGTTATGCAGTTCTTCAGTGCTATTAATAATTGTACTAACTGTGCTTGTGATGGAGTGTTTGCAGACAGAAACAGAAAGATCCTTGGTTCTGAATGCCTGTAAATAAGAGGAAATGAAGCTGAATGAGGCTGAGGTCCAACTCCTGCTGTGATCCTCAAGGCAGGAGGAGGTTCCACTCATTCTGCTCCTCTGGTGCCTGCTGAAGTTCACAGGCCATTTGTTTTAGTGTGACTAGTGAGCAACACCACAATTTCCAGCCCACTGCTGTTTGCAAACCATAGCATCAGGTATTTGCTTTCATCTACATATGCACATGCTGCCTCCTTTAATTAGGTCAGTACTGTGAAATTCCAATTCAGGTCTTCATTCAGGAGGTGGGGATCATAAAAAAATTTTTTTCCTCCTGCTCCTTCTGTGATATTTGGTTCAATCACTGTATTCCACTTTGGTTTTTGGCTAGCAGCCTTTACTAGTTTACTCTTCAAGATGTTTTCTCACACAGCTTCATTATCTGGGAAGGCAACTTCAGTCCTGTGATGAACAACTCTTAAGTTTTCAAGAACAAAGATCATAATTTACTTTCAAACTTAATTTCCCGAAATGTAGAATTGGGACAACATTTATAAACATTATACCACAGAATATTTCTCCTTTGGCCTGCAACTGTAAACACTCATTAAAGGTAAAATGAATGTAGATATACTAATTAAAAATAGTCTATACCTCTCCATTGCCTGTTATCCATGACACTGTAAGGAAAAGTCAACCTTACTTTCCTCTGGATATGGTTCACTTTTTCCCTTCCCTGATAAGTCAGAAAATAAAACCTTTGGTATTATAGAAAAGTATGTAAAAGGGAGGTATCTGTGTCATCTAACTTTAGTTCCAAAGGGCTTTCATGGATGGGCAGAGAAGTGTTAGTCTGCAATAATGGAGAAAGCGATTGCCTTGAGGTTGTCTTGTCATCTCCGCTACACAGAAAATACCTGTTGTGGATGAACTCCGGAACCACTGCAGTTTACAACATTACTTTGAATAATGCATTGTTATGCCGTGATCAAAAACAAAAAATCACCTTATGGCCTTAATCATGTCCTGGGCAAAACAATATCAGACCTGGGTTTCAATGTTCTTTCTCAAGGTTCTAGACTTGGACTTCTTTAGGTGTTTTACTCAATGCTTCCCAACTTTCTAAAATAAATTGCTAGCTCTCAGTAGTATCAGTGCAAATAATTTCAAACAGAAGTTTTAAAAATAGCAAACTATCATGACCAGTAATCATCGATGGAGAGTCAGTCATGTAGGAATGTTTCTCATGGAGACCAACACTAACATAACTACTAATGATCTCCAAATACGGAGAAAATTCTGGTAAATAAAAACTGAGGATGACTTAGACATTGTCAGGCAGCTGTAACTACTACGGTGAAAAGTCATATACAGTACAGATCACCTGCTTAAACTGTGTCAATTCAGACAACATGTTTTAATACAGCAAGACATAGAATTAACCTTCTTTGGAACAACGCATTGAAGCGGCCTGTAGAATATAGGAAATTGCATCTGAGGATCAACTGCCTGAAATTAAACTCAGGCAATTTCAAATTAGAAATCAACGCTATGTTTTGTGAAGTGAGATTGATTAACCACTGGAATGAGTTACCAAAGCAAGTAGAAGTTTCTTTATCTCAAATGTGAGCACCTTTGTAGAATACACACTTCAGACAACCAAAAGTCTTCAGTGATATATGCAAGGTAAATTGGATTATCTACTGCTCTTTTCTATAGGGTTGATCTATGAACCTCTGAAGTTTTTCTTCACATGTTTGCCTTTGTAGCTGAGCCACTGGGACAAATTGTTGAAATATGTGATATGCATATCTGTTACCTGATTTTGGAATATTTTTTCATTCTTTTAATAAAAGCATACACAATAAATAAAGCATTAAACCACTAAAACAACACACACCCTCTTAATTTCATTTTAATTTTTGTAATTATATTACTATTATACATCTATGTGAAGAGTAAATAAGCAAGTTGGATACTGAGTCATTTGCTTTCCATAAAGATGTTTATGGTTAAGTATTCACTTTACTGAGATTCTTTATGGGAGTCATCTAAGTTTAATGAATAATTAAAGATACAAAGAACAACATAATGCAAACTACCCTCGAGCTGTCTGGTTCCTCAAGAACTAGGAATGGGATTCAGATCCAGATTTAGGTGCATAAATGTAGGTCTCTACATGTCTAAGCACTAGTTACAGTCACCAGAGAACTGTTAATGCCAAACATAACTGTTAAAGCCAAGTGATCCCAGAGTGGGATTCTGCTCCTCTTGTGGCTGATATCTACCTTTGGTCAGCTGAATTGCATCTTATATACCATAAACCTTTCAAAGAGCAGTATATTTAAACCAGGCACTGATTTACAGGGAAGAGCATTAACTGCCTTACAAACAGGAGCCGGCACAGTGCCTGTGCCTAGAGATGGCTATACCTGCAGGTGTGTTGAGCAGTAGAGGCTCACAAGCCGTAATGTGCGTTTTGTCAAGTGCCAGGTCAGTCCCTCCCTCTCTGTTCTCTGCACTGCACTATTGCACTCTTTGCTGAAGACACAGATACAAGCAGCCGCAAATACCCAGCAAGGGGAAGAGTAGAAACATTTACAGTATGAGACAAGATCCACCTGCTGTTACAGAAGCAGACCATCTACTGCTGTTGTCTTCCTTCTGTAAGAATGTCCCTGGATTTTGGAAGAGTGATCCAGCTCCCTGTCTTTGTATTTAGCTGTTCTCTTTATAGAGAGTGATTTCAGTTCTGTTGAGGCTGCACGCATTTTTACTAGTTCCCTAATGTATCTTCTAGGTACTAATTAGTAGTCAATTAATGATAGCTATAATGATGCAATAATGATATTACATCAAAAATTAGTACATGTAAAGTATCTAAGAAGAAAATAACTTTAATATACAACCTATTGATCAGATAAACAGCTAAATAAGCATCAGGAAAGGATGTAAAGAAGGATGGGTATCTCCAACCACTAGGCAAGAACAAAGAGGTAAATTGTTAACATTGCAAGTTCAGATGGTGAAACAGAGTGAGGAATAATTTAGGGAGTTGTTTTCATCACATTGGTTGCTCAAAGACACCTTCTTTTGAATATTCACATAGGCATAGATTTCCTCCTGGTCTTCTATGGCACTATTAAGGCCACCGCCACAAGGTGGGAAAGGTAATGTGTCTTCCCTTGTGGTATTCACAGAGCTGAAAATGAGGAGAGTTCATTACGGTCATTTAGCTTAATCTCCTGACTATCACAAGCCATAAACCTTCATCTTTGACCAGTGGGAGGTAGTGTGCTAGACTAAATGGATTAGTCTTTGCCTCCATGGTATTTCTTAGCTGGTTCAAAGACAGTTACAATCCCTTAATTACAGCTATCTGCAGTTGGTTTTAGGTAGTTTTCTTGCCCTTTTTCCTGCAGAGAGGTTAATTGTTCAATTTTAGTCTAGATTTTTCATCTTTTTTTCTCATTTTTGCTGTATCTGCTCTAACTGATCTAAAGCAAATCAGTTTACTCTCCTGAAAGGGTCTGGCTTCTTGTTTAACTACTCTGACGGTTTCAAAAGTGTCATTTCTTCTTATTGTGTTCCCAGCAATTCAGCATGTAAAGACTTGGCCAGAAAGCAAGCACGATGCCCAGGCAGCTAAGCTGCAGATACATTTTTTTTTTGCATTTAGAAGTCCAAAGTCAGTTTACTCAAGTACTAACTCAACAGATTATTCATTATCTGAAAAAACTCAGATACAGAATCATAGAATCACAGAATGGTGGGGTTGGAAGGGACCTCCAGAGATCACCTTGTCCATCCCCCCTGCATGAGCAGGCACACCTAGAGCAGGGGGCACAGGACCGCGTCCAGGCGGGGTGTGAATGGCTCCAGGGAAGGAGACTCCACAGCCTCTCTGGGCAGCCTGGGCCACTGCTCTGGCACCCGCACAGCAAAGGAGTTTTTCCTCATATTCAGGTGGAACGTCCCATGTTCCAACTTGTGCCTGTTGCCCCTTGTCCTGTCATCAGGCACCACTGAGAAGAGCCCAGTCCCATCCTCCTGACACACACCCTTCAGATATTTATAAGTATTGATGAGATCCCCCCTCAGCCTTCTCTTCTCCAGGATGAACAAACCCAGGTCTCTCAGCCTTTCCTCATAAGGGAGATGTTCCAGTCCCTTGATCATCTTGGCAGCTCTCTACTGGACTTGTTCCAGCAGCTCCCTGTCCTTCTGGCACTGGGGGCCCAGCACTGGACACAGCACTCCAAATGCGGCCTCCCCAGGGCAGAGCAGAGGGGCAGGATGACCTCCCTCGACCTGCTGCCCACACTCCTGTCCATGCAGCCCAGGATACCATTGGCCTTCTTGGCCACGAGGGCATAGTGCTGGCTCAGGGTCAGCTTGCTGTCCAAATATGTCCAAACACCTAATGGGTACTTGAAAAAACCCTGTATAATATGTATATTTGACAAGCTTCAGACAAACTATTTTACTGGCAAATCAGTATGAAGTTGCTACACCTTTCTCATCTGTTTAGGTAATAATCTTGCTTAAACAGGAACTGTTGCCACAACTGGGTACAGCACTTGATACAATGATACATCAGTTTTGGTGTGAACTTTATATAGTCTGGCAAAGCAAAAAAAAAATAAAAAAATCACCATTGTTTATGGGTTTCAGAAATGCAAAATTCAGAACTCTGAGTCTCTGAAAAGTTCTTGAGGTTTGATTTTTGGATGGTGATATGAAAAAGAAGATGTCCTTGGATATAAAGATTTGTGACCTGCAGAAGGAAATAAGACCTCAGAATTTTGTTGGTGAACTGTGATGGATAACAAAGCTCTTGCTAATACTCTGCTTACTATTTCCTTATAGTGCTTAACTAACCTGGAAACATTTTTTTCTGCCATATCATCTCTCATTAGGTTCTCTGTGCAGACACATATTTCTTCCTGTGCTAAGTAGGATCTATCTCAGCTCCGCAGATGTGGCATTTTATTCCCCACAGCCTGGGAATAATTTAATCTTCAGTGCAAACAACACAAGGAATGTGTTGATTTATACAGGATATTACAGCTCTGGGGGTCATCTGCCTGATCCAGCACTGCTGGCGGGTGCTGTGCATCTATGCCCATCTGCACAGCCATGAAATGCATTTAGATAACCCACAGTTTCAGTGTTATGGTTAAGACCACCCAAGGATGAATATCACTAGATGTTCTTGTGGACCATCCTTGCACTGCTGCTGGAAGGCAGAAGGAATCCTAGCTTTGGCTGAAAATCTGCACTCATTTTCCAAATGTAGAGTTTCAGAAGAGGCTACAAGAGACATAGATATTCACTCATTCCATTTTGTAGAAGAGCTGCCAAAAGATGAATGCTTGAAACACTACAGACCCAAAGTATTTGTTATGCTTTTATTGTCTGAGAGTTAAAAAGAGGAGTCTGAGTGACTTTTGATTGGAACTATTAGAACCGATTTGCACAGGAAGAGAATTTTGTGATAAGGTAAGCAGTACAGTTGTTTCTGAGAGTGATGGCTGAAGTGCAGCCAATCCTGTTTTACATAGCTGTACCAACCACATCAGATGGTGATTTTCATGCCTCCACTGAAGATGTCTCTGTTTTTAATCCACTCTTGTTCAAGTTTAGGTCTTTAAAATATGCTTTGTTTGTTGTAGTGTTTCCAGCAAGGAAGCAGTATAGATTTCTGTGCCATGATCTTGGAAGTTATTCACTGTAATTGTTCAACATAGAAAAATATTGCCTTGGAAAATGATTCAGAATTCAAAAAGATTGGCAATATTAATGTATTTTCAGGAGGTGGGCCATGGGCACAGCAATGTAGCAGGGGTCATCTTGATCTCATCTCTGTCTCTTATATGTTTTATATTTATTTATTTTATTTTATTTATTGCTCAGGTTCCCCCTGGACAAATTCCAGATTCCTAGGCAGGATTGCTACTCACGTGATAAATGCTGCAGACTCACCGGAAAAAAATTGGTTTAAAAGGAGGAGATGCAAAACTCACTTCAGTACAAAATTCCAGCCTTTTAAAGTAAGTGAACTAGGAAAAAGTGCTTAAAACACTGAGAAGAGACAAAGCTTGTATTATCGTCTATACATTGATGTATGTTGAGAAAAACATACCAGGACCTAGTTCAAACAGAAAGAGTAAAATCTGTGAGAAATGGGGGAGCTGGCAAAGCACCTGGCTCCCATGTCCTGTCATCTCTAGCTACATCAATAGTACTCAGCTAAGCTAGAGGCAAATCTGGCTTTTCTAGTCTCCAGAACAACATGGCTACCTCCAAACTGTCTTTGGGGTGTAGTCCATGTCCTCCCTTCCAAGTGACCAAAAGGTCTCAAATCCACCAATGAGCAAAGCTCTGGAACCTCAAAGGCAGACAGTAGTTTAGCTACATCTTCCTAGATTAAGGCATTTAATGGGGTCACCTAATATAGGAAACCAAGTGCTCTGACCTGCATCTATAGGGACCACCTCCTCCCTCCAAATCTATCTGCCTTCCCCCTGGAGGTGCATCTGACCATACGGGTGACCAGGTCCTAGCTTAGGCATACTGGTTAGTTGTCTGTGTTCAGCACAGTGTACAACTGCAAATGTCTCCCTTGGCCTTTGCTTTGCCTTCATCATTTTTGCCAAAGCTGGGTAGTTCAATAGAGTGATATGTGTTGTATATCTCAGCCATTAGGTCACTCCTTTGAAAGTCATGCCCTCACAGGGCTAGAATATAGTCCCTGCGTAGCTGTAGACACCCAGTGATATCACTATTCATTTTCTTTGTTTTCTGCTGCAAGGATGGAAAAATACAAAATGAAAAACAATGTTATTTTGGGATCACAGACACACAAAAAACCCCTTCTGATCTTTGTTTTCCTTTATTTATTCAAAGCTATATAGGAAAAGTTATTTGTTTTGCTTAGGCTCAAGCAAAAGGTAATGCTAAAAATGATCGATCAGCAACATGTTTGGAAATGGTAGAGTCACATGTGATGAATACAGACACACTCCTAAATCCATATCCCTGTTCTTCAGTGGCCTAATTTTAAAAAATGTAGAGCATTTCATAGTTTGATCTTGTGGTGGGTTTACCCCGGCCAGCAGCTAAACACCCTAAGCAGTATGGGAGAAAGAATTGGAAGAACAAAAGCAAAAAAACTTGTGGGTTGAGGTAAAGACAGTTTAAAAGTGAAGGAAACATGAAAAAAAAATGATGCAAAGGCAATCACTCACGAATTCCTACAAGCAGGCTGATACCCAGACAGTCTCTGAGTACCAGCTGCCTTGGAAAGACGTAAACCTCAGTTTTTATTGCTGAGCATGATGTCATGTGGCATGGAACATCCCTTTGGCCGGTTCAGATCAGCTGCCCCAGCTGTGTTCCCCCACCAGACTCTTACCCACCCCCAGCCTACTTGCTGGGGGGACAGAGTGGGAATCAGAAAAGGCCTTGGCACTGTGCAAGCATGGTTCGGCCACAGCTAAGACATGGGTGTGTTACCAATACGGTTTTAGTCACAGATCCAAAGTTAGCTCCATCCCAACCAGACTCAGTACACACCCTTGTAATTCTTCCATATAAAGTAGATATAAAGTTAATGAGCCTTATCCCTCCTGTCTCTCACTTGCCTTGTTTTATGCTAATGTATGCTAAATGGCTTCTATAAAGTTGGCCTGAATTTGTAGAGATGCAAATGAGAAGATATTGAATTGGAGCCAGTCTGTTGAAAACCACTGTTATTTTTGGTTTTAGTGTTCTGGAGTGAACCACCCTAGAAACAACCAGAGAAGCTGGTGACAGAATGTGCCATGGCACTGGTACCTTACCTATAGCCGTGGTGACTTTCCTAAAGAATGTGCACTCCTGTACAAGACCAGTTGTCCTGGTATCTGAGAAACTGAGCTGGGTGGACTTCAGCTGAACCAACTTCAGGCAGTCACCTATGCCAGGCTCCCTGAAATGATGCCTCTAGCCATCACTTAAACTTTTCTGGCCAGAGAATGTCAGACCTGTCCATGGTGTGTATGGGAGGATGGATCAGAAACCACTGAATTTGCACTGGGTGAAATAGTGTTGGGTTGTTGGGTCTGGCAGTACTTAAGCTAGGGTCTTGCAGGCTCTTGCATGGCATGTGTATGTTTTTCCATGTTCAGGTTAAGCTCTGGGTTCTCTGAACTGAGAGCTCCTCAATGTGGTGTTGCTATGCCTTTGGATTAGCAAGGGTAGGATCCATTATGCAAGGCAGCCTCAGCTCTGCTTCTTGTATAATAACTCAATGAGGGCATTTTTGGAAGCATAATTTCTCTTTAAATTAGGCAGAGTGCTCCAAATTAAATATATGAAATGATGCTTTAATTGATCAAATACCTCTGGCCTTTTGCCTGATTACCTTTTGCCTTCTGCAAATTATGTGGGATGCTTTGAGGCTCAAGTCTGTTCCTCTTACATATCCTCCAAACTTGCAGTTGATTGGTGGGCTGTGTCATCATTGCTCCTGAATTAAAATACCTTCTAAATAACTTTTCAATTCCAATATCACCTGTTCCAATATGGTTACACACCAACAGCAGTAAGTGTAGCGAAATAATTATTTTCTAATGGGCTTTTACTGTAATGGAATCAAGCAACTTTAGGCATATGCTTAATTTCATTGTCTTTTCTGTCTAATTTTACATGAGGATTCTATTTGTTAAATGAAAGCTGGTAATGTTGTTAGCACTGAATAGATGCAGATGGCAGTTTCAATTTTCCTTATGCTTCTTTACTCATCTATTTGATGTAATTCACTTTTCCTCTGCATTATGGGCCTATAATGCAGTTTTAGAAGTATAGTATATAGTATATATATTTGTATACCTACATAATATATATGAAAACTAATAACACCACTGTATTTTCAGCTGTCATTGAGAAATTTCATGCCTCCTCTTTGGAGCAATAGTAAGTCTGAAAATACAGCACAATTACTCTGACCTTGAAGAACACTTTGGCAGAAAGATTTGTAAATTGTAAGAAATTCAAAGAATAAAGAAAATTAATATATAGCCTTGGTAATGGCTGCGACCTAAAGGCTTAAAGACCACTGGGGAAATGGGAGTTTCAATTGTTTTTAATTTGTGTACAGGCCATGTGAATAAAAACAGAGAAAGAGAATAAGAACTGTAAATATCTGAAGGTTGCAAATTTAGAGGAAGAAGCTCTAAAGCCATCATTAAACAACATGAAAGGATAACTGTCTCTTTGTGCAGTGAATCCATGCCAGGAGTTGTTTTCCTTTGCATATCTCCTGCTGTGGTGAACAGTTAGGTGCCAGTCAACATGGAGATTCATTGTGGAAATTAGCTTAAAATGAATTTTGAAGAGATTTCTGAATAATATGAATTGGTTTTCAGGTAGGGACTGTCTGCCTCTTCATTAGCAGTATTTAGTGTAAGACACACCAGGATATGCGATGAGATAAATGGTATACAGTCATCTCCACTTCATGTGTACATTAAGGCTGGACAAGTCCAGAGCATGGGGCAGGAAAAAAATGAAGTAAGTATTAAAAAGGTCTAGGCTGTGTGTTAGAAAAGGTCAGTTTGTTGCTTTCCCTTTCTCTTATTTTTACAGTTGTGCTTTTTTTCCTTCTAACAATCTGGGAAAAAAAATCACAGCACTAATGATAACCTAGAAAAAAAAAAAACCAAAGCAAAAGATCTAAACCAACCTAATTTCAGAAATGAAACATCTTAAATAGTAGCTATAGTATAGAATAATTTAATTTTGTTTCATGATACACAGTCAAATTAATATTCAGAAACTTTACATTAAAAACAAGTCATATTATT
>VZTV01053697.1:1663-15082 GCA_013400875.1 Anhinga rufa
AAGTCTCAGCACAAGCTGAAAACTTAATTAATATTCATTGTGTTTCCTGGAAGCTACTGGTTGCCTAAACCAGAGTCTTGCAGATAAGTTGAAATCACAGACTCTACAGTATCACTGTATGGCACATTTTGTTCAAATTATTAAAAAGATGCGATATATCTAAAGTTATTAGCAAAATGTTAATGTAATGACTCTAGTCATTACAGACCTTCTTGTGATAAACTATGCTCCTGTGCAGTCATTAAAGAACACCAGCCAAATGCTGATTTCCTGGTCAGGAAAATTTCACACACACACTTGAAAAATGGAACAGCGTAAGGAGTACAGAACTGGGCTCTTTTCTGGAACTAATGATTAGGATTCATAAAAAAAATGGATGTGCTGGGTTTGGCTAGCATAGAGTTAATTTTCTTCATAGTAGCTGGTACAGTGCTGTGTTTTGGATTTGTGCTGAAAACAGTGTTGATAGCACAGGGATATTTTAATTATTGCTGACCAGTGCTTATGCAGAGTCAAGGTCTTTTCTGCTTCTCACACCACCCCACCAGTGAGTAGGCTGGGGGTGCACAAGAAGTTGGGAGGAGGCACAGCCGGGACAGCTGACCCCAACTGACCCAAGGGATATTCCATACTATATGACGTCATGCTCGGCATATAAAGCTGGGGGAAGAAGAAGGACAGGGGGACGTTTGTAGTGATGGTATTTGTCCTCCCAAGTAACAGTTACCTGTGATAGAGCCCTGCTTTCCTAGAGATGGCCGAACACCTGCCTGCCGATGGGAAGTAGTTAACGAATTCCTTGCTTTGCTTGCATGCACGGCTTTTGCTTTACCTGTTAAACTGTCTTTATCTCATCCCACGAGTTTTCTCGCTTTTGTCCTGATTCTCTCCCCCATCCCACTGGGGGGAGTGAGTGGCTGTGTAGGGCTTAGTGGCCAGCTGGGGTTAAATCACGACAATGGACATCTTTCTTTGATTACTTTCATCAAGCCTACTCAGAAACCTTAAGGCAATAATTATTGCAAATGACAGATTTTTTTTCTGTGAAGCCACTTGCCCCAATGCTTCATTGTCATGCTCTAAAATGGCTATATTTTGATATGAAATATTGTTATTCCAAAAGGTTTTAATTACCTAAAATGCAAAGTCTTTCTTTAAAATCTTTTATACCTCACAGCTTAATAATCAGCTGCTTAGCTATTTCTCAGTTTAGATAAGGAATCCAGGAACTGTAGCTTTTAGATAATGACTACAAAAACGAAGCTGAAAGGAGAGCTCTTTCTTTTCAAGGATATACATATGGATAATCTCCAATACCCTTTTTTTGTTAAGAATAGGGCAGATCACATCAAATGCACAACACTAACACTTTCTCGTTTAACTGCAACTGTCATAAAGATAATATTGATTTAGACAGAGAAGAAAAAGCTTGAAGAAAGTCTATGCCAAAATAAATACCAGTTTATTGTGTTTTATAAATATAAGTATATTACTGGATTTATTTGATCAGTTAATCTCTGGAATATGCATTTCTTAAGTAATAATTTTTTTTTGCATTAACAATTACATTAGAATGGAGTCCAATTGAAATATAATTAGCAATTCATATCAGATTCAAATTTATTGAAAAGTACCCTGAATTTCAATTGTAGATTATTTGCAGGCATAGCAGGAATTTTAAGGTTTTGGAATTTTATAAAATGTTCCTTTTCATATGCTAGACCGAACCAGCCACCCAATATTTTACAGTAACAAGTTTCATACCAATAAAACAATATGATACCAAATGAGTTTGAAATCTCTGTTACCATTTTCTGTGTGGATTTGACGGTTACACTATAAAATGATTGGCAACAAATTAATTAAAATTAATGGCAATTAATTTTAAAATCATAATAATACAATTTCAATTGGCCAGGATTATTGTAAATTCTTCATTGCATATTCTGGTAAATTTTAATACAAAAGTTATTATTATTCCATAAACTCAGAAATCCACTTACACACTGATTATGACTTTCATTTCATTAATAGTATTTTCACCTGGTGTTATACTTTGTGACATTTTGCTTCAGATTTTTCCCCTGGGAATTTTGTTAGCATGGCTTGATTGAGGAAATATAAGGAAAAAGAAACGCATATTCATAGATGTTGTAACTTAAGGCACTGAAGACAGTATTCTGTTCAGACTGTGGCTGTCACAGTTTACTGCTACTCTCTTTGCCTGCAGTTTTCTTTTAACAAACATTTAAGAGGAAGATGTCTTTTCTCACTGAAAAATATATGCTAATATCATTACTATTGTTATCATAACTCACTGAAAAACCGTGGTTCTTAAACTTTAAGAACATAGGTTGTTCTGCCATTATGGGAAACACTCAGAACCTACAAGGATCTGTCTCATATCTTTTTTAATAGATATATAAGAGAATAAAATTTTAATAATGTCAATATTTGGTAGGAAACTCAGTTTAGGACCTGAGACTTGTTGGAATACGAGCACAATGGAACGAAGGATTCCAGCTGCAAAGTGTCCTGATTAAACTACACCTTTTTTGTTAAAAGTGGACAGAACTGGTACACACATAAATAAGCTGTCACACACGCTCAAGTTGTATATTGTTCCGCTATGTGTGTATAGGACCAAGCATATGGAAGAACAATAGCATTATAAAAACATCCTGCATTTATTTGATACAGCTGGCTCTACATAATGTTCCTGTAGCACACAAAACTATAGCACCTGCCCTTTTGCTGTCCTTCCTTGAAATATTATTCAGTTGTAATTGTGAATCAAATTTATAACAATGTAGATGTGGCCTATGTATCCTGACATAAGCAACAGGCAAAGTCAACAAACTCAGTAATGCTTTCAGAAGAATTTAAGCTTCTTGTCTTTCTCATAATGATGCTCATTTGGGAAGAAAGCAGAAGTGAATTGGTATTACCTTCAACCTGGGCATTTCAGAGAGACAACTGCTGAAGTTAAAATTGTTTGAATCTCTGCAAAAAATGTTATTATCATTAAAAGAGGAAAGCAGCAATTTTGTTCAAGTTCTAACATCTTTTCTCCAGCTCTATACTCTCTAAAGAGGTCTGTACAACCTGCTTCCACTATTATCTAAATAATAATCATTAAAGATGCTATCAACAAAGTCATTGTTTTCTGTTAAGTAAAGAAGGTTACAGTGCCCACTAAGAGAGTCCCAAAATTACTGAAACTCTTGTGAACACCAATAGCTTAATTTTGATCTCTGGTACTCAGCAAACCTATCATTAAGCACAACTACTTGTGAAAGCATGCACTGTAATGCCTTTATTGGAATTCAGTACTTCAGAAAGTAACAATTTTGAGTGTCAGTGTGAGAACATATCATAAAAACACATTCTCTACTATCTACAGTTAAGATGAGCTTGGTGGTAATCCTACAGTTAGATAAAATGGGATTATTCCTGCTATAGATGGTTATAGATTACTCACATTAGAAGGGATGTCAAGGTCTTTTTCAAGAATAAAATAGTCTTTCTTAACAAAGACCTTTTTACATATGTATCTTGAATGCAAAATAAACACCCAGAGCAAAATACACCTTTGTTCTGAAATTGTGTTGAAATGTTTCAGAAACAACTACAACTTAGAATATATTCCATTATTTCTTTTTCTGATAAAACACACACAGGCACACAAACAAATTTGTGTTTCAAATACGAAAACTATTCAACTTAATAGATATATTTGTTAAATTAGCTTATAATACATTTGGGGAGACAGACACTGAAATATCATTAAAACTCCAGTTGTTATCCAGATCAAAATCAATCTACAAAGATATTTAAATGTGCTGGGTTTTAGCAGTGTTTAACATTTTAGCACTCTGTTTGCTGGTTAGAATCTAGAATTCCAAATCAGGCACCTGAATTGCAGATGCATTCCTAGAGCTGAGCCCCTTCAGGTAGGGCTCACAGCAGGGACATGCTAATTCTTCTCCTCAGAAATCTCAACATTCTCCAGATACCAGACACACAAGATAGCAGAGATCCAAGCCTCAAATCTTTTTCTCAATGTCAGCAATAGAATTTTCTCTTCCTTAAACTCCAAATGGCCTGCTTATTTAAAAATATGCAAGAAGGATAAAAGTAGGTGCTGGTAATAGTGGTAGTAATACTGTCACCATTATTACACATCTATGAGACTTTGTCCTAAACTGAAAGCAGTAACTTCTGACATCGCTTGTTGGGATATGTAAGTGAAAACATGACTGGTTCATTTGTCAATAGACAAATGAGGAAAACCTCAGCCCTGAAAGGCTTTTACCACCTAAGCACAAAACTATATATCTAGGGCGGGGCTTGCCATCTCAGATTTAAATATTTGCATTCTTGGGCTAATTGCAGGAGGTTATATAATTCTGTGGTAGTATTGTAGATCTAGTTAGAGCCACTTCACTGTGTTTCTAAAGGTAGATATCAATTTAGAAGTGGTGGGAAAATAAATTATTGTTGGGGTCACAGATATACCACAGAGCCTGTGCAAAAGTGGGTGGGTATGGAGACTATTAGATTTTCCAGGGTTGTGGACCTAAGGATAGGGTAAGGAGAGGATGTAAAATACTCCCTCTACATTGAGTAGACCTTTCCCTATTGCTCAACCTGTTTTGTGTGCAAACCCATTTCCAAAGGTACTTCCTGTGCTTCTTTTTAGGAAAACAAAACCTACTCATCACTCTTCCACAAAAAGTCCCTGCCTTTATCCCCCTCAGTGAGAAGGAGCATAGCTGGACCTGGTCCTGCCACAGAGGTGAGCAGGGCAGTGTCTGATCATCTGGAAGACACCAAGAGATCATGGGCTTACTGTTTCTGTTGCCAGAGTCAGGGTGGATAAGGGGAGCATTGACAGAAGCAGAGATAGTTCTGGAGTCATCTGGAAGTAAAGCAACAGAAAAGCAACACCTGCTGTATTATATATTTGTTTTTCTTCTCTGGTGTTCTTCATCCCACTTTCCCCAAGCAGCATTGGAGACAGGGTTCAACTAGCTAGTGCTGCAGTCAGGTTTAACAACCAGTCCTTGAAGGCTCGTAACCAGACCGTCAAACACAATTAGCAAAACCTTAAACCAGTTCCCTTTTATGATAATAAACCAATATATATATATATATGTAGTAGTACAATACAGGACAGTTATGCATAGTTCTGATCAATTCTGACATTAGTTCTGATGTCTCTATTAGTTCTAACTGTTTTGATTAGTTCAGTTTATTTGGTTTTGAATCATGATGCCAGCACAGCAAGCTGGTTCTGGTATATATACACACTAAAGCAAGCTTTCCTGTGCTATCAGATGCGAGCAGCTTCATTAGGCTGTCACACAATTCTGTATCAATAACTGGTCATTTGTGTGAATAGCCCTGGGGATGCTGTTATCACTCTGTTCCTGTATTTTCTATGCCCCTGTTATCTTTTAATGTCAAAGTTCTGTGCTACAGATTTGTGACTATTTGCTTTTACACATATTCTTACTGTAATGTCATTGATAGCTCCCTTTACATATTAATGGTGTTCAGAAGCATACACATGTGTGCACGCACACACACACATATGTATATATGATACCTTCTTAGTGATTTATTATTAATGTTGAATTACAGCAATGTTATTTGAATGAAATAGAATTTAGTTCTTTTCAGTTACAACATTAACAGCACATGTAGCTTTAATGGCCACATCCAATGTCCTCCTTCACAGACAAAAGTAGTAGTCCCTAACCCATGGTTTTATTCCATACAAAATTACTGACTGCTGAACTGAAACCTGAAGTCAACTCTGCAATAGTACTGCAGGGTCCTCGTACTTATTCCTGGAAAAATCTCATTTCTCATTTGCAATGGAGTCTACCATAAAATAACCAGAACTGGACAGTTCACTCAGGGCTGTGTTAAGTTTAGTTTGTGTTCAAAATGGAAAAAATACCTGGAAATATTCTTATAAAATGGTCATTGCAAATCCTCTCCAGATTCTCTAACGATTCTTTGCATCTAGCACATCTTGTAAGACATTGCTGCTGTGTTGGTTATTTTTGAGAAATAACACCCAAAACAGATCCCATATCTTTTACTGTTCCTTGATTGGATAAGATTTTTGGTAAATATGCATGCAGAATGGGTAATTTGTTTGTTTGTTTGTTTTCTTATCCCTACCCTCTTTATAAACACCACTGGAATTGATCCATTTGAAACATTTATTACTCTTTCTTCATGTTCCTACTGACTAAGGCAGTTTTCCCATTTAGATAGAGTAATTTAATTTCTTCTATTTTAACAAAATGACTAAAAACTAGCAGAAAGTAGAAAACATATTACTAAAGATGGGTTGTGTGTGAAGGAAAGAAAGAGAAAAAATAAGTTTTGCTTGTAAACAAAAGCCTAACTGCCCCTGACAGACAAAAAATTTAAATTACTTTAAACAGTAGATTAGCTGCACAGTAAAAAAAAAAATAATCAGGAATCAAACGTGGAAGATCAAGAGACTGATGCTAAAATAGCCATCAGACTTCAGATCACATTTTTTGTTTCCTTGTCATGGGCAGTCATTAAAATTCAATGTAATTTTAAGGCCCTGAGTGCTTTCTTTTGGGGGCTTCCTGGGTTAATTTAGCTGATCCTAAAGGGTTTTTTTTGGCCGTAGCTCTTAAACAAGGGCTGTAATCTATAACTTCATTACTGTCTTCAGGAGCTTTTGCATTAGGGAAATCCTTGTTCTGATGAAATTCAAAAGGAAAAGCTGAAAAGCTTTAAATGCCACTGACCAAATCAAGGATCCTGTAGATGACTATCCATGGCTTTCCAGTACAGATTGATTCAGTTTGAAGCTTTCAAAACAAAATTCTCAAGAGAAAAAGCAAGTCATACAAAGATCAAAATAGACAAAATGTTTGCTTCTTTTGTTTCAATATATTTACAGGAAAAAAGTTTTGCTTTAAATATAAATGTGTTTTTCAGTTTCCTTGAGTTAGAAGGAGGACATTTTTTAAAAAAAGGCACATCACACATTCTTCAATAACATTTTTGTTAGCCCATCCATTAGGTTCCTGTTACAAATATCTGTTCTGTCTACATGAAACTTTTGCATATCTAGAACCAGACTCTCAATTGGTGTGAATAAAATTATGCATGTATACATTTATACAACCAGCATATCTGTCCCTCAGTGTTTTGGAATGCTATTTTATGGTTTATGATTTAATTCTGAATTAATTTTCAACCTCAATATTTTTTTTTGTATTTTAAGTATGTGATATTAATTTAAGTGAACCTTAGATAAATACAATATTACCTCACTCATAGAGTAGGTTTTCTTTGCATGAATGTTTTATGTGGTTTAAATGTACAGTAAGTATTCAAGGAGGTTTACAATTGAATGTAGATCTATTAATCAGTTGAACAATTTTAGCTGTTATTCACTACTGAAAATCCTGTTAAAGTAAACTAATGTCAATAATCCTCAATTTTCTCACCATCTGTGCAAGGAAGATATGACATTATGTGATTTTGTAATGAAATCTCACTTAGGTTGCACATATATCATAAATCTTGAGAAAAAAAAAGATTCAGATTAACCAAGAAGGCCAATTCTAAAACACTTTTTGACTATTATTTTTTCATAAGTTACTGTAAAGGCTGTCAGTGACCAGGTGCTGGCAGGGGGGCCGCAGGGCAGCCTCTGTGAGGGGAGCCCAGGGCTGCCCCATGTCAGACACAGCCCATTCCAGCTGGATCCAACAGACCCATGCAGGGCACGGCTGAGCCCCTCAGCCAAGCTGGTGGCACCTCTGTGATAATGCATCTGAAAGAGGGTAAAAAACACTGTGCAGCAGCTGTGTGAGAGGAGTGAGAGAAAATGTGAGAGAAACAGCCCTGCAAACACCAAGGTGAGAGAAGAAGGAGGGGTTGGAGGTCCTACAGGTGCTGGAGCAGAGATTCCCCTGCAGCCTGTGGAGAAGACCATGGTGAAGCAGGTTGTCCCCCTGCAGCCCATGGAGGACTCCATGCTGGAGCAGGTGGGCATGCCCTGGAGGAAGGTGCAGCTCATGGAGAGCCCATGCAGGAGCAGTGGCTGTGGAGAGGAGCCTATGCAGGATCAGGTGTTCTGACGGGGCCTGTGACCCATGGGGGACCCACGCTGGAGCAGTCTGTTCCCGAAGGACTGTGCACCGTGGAAAGGACCCACGCTGGAGCAGTTCATGAAGAACTGCAAGCAGTGGGCAGACCCACATTGGAGAAGTTCATGAAGGACTGCCTCCCATGAGAGGGACCCCACACTGGAGCAGGGAAAGAGCATTAGGAGGAAGGCGTGGCAGAGACAAATTGTTGTGAGCTGACCGCAGTCTTACTCCCGAACCCCCTGCACTGCTCAGGGGGAGGACGTAGAAGAGTTAGGAACAAAGGAGTGAAGTTGAGCCTGGGAAGAAGGAGGGGAAAGGGGAAAGGTGTTTTTAGTTTTGTCTTTTCTTCTTACAATCTTACTCTATTTTTAATTCATAATATTGTAAAAGAATATTCCTTGAGTTGAGGCTGTTTTGCCCATGATGGTACTTAGCAAGCTATCTTCCTGTCCTTATCTTGACCCACAAGATTTTTCATCTTATTTTGTCTCCAAAGAAGAGGTGAAAGGGAAGGATCAAATTGGATAAGGTGCAACAAGTCTGGGAAAGTGGAGTGGAAAGGAGAGGATAAAAGGGGCTGGTATCATTCGAACAAGCTCTGATCAGTACATTTGTCTGGCTGTTGTTCTGCCTTCTTGTTAAACTTTACTAGCTCTCGCTGTGTCATCTTACTTTATGCTCTCTGTTATGCTCTCTGGGTGCACGATTCACAGCCGAAGTTGGACTCGCCAGTGGGTTGGAAAAGACCCCACATGCACACAGACCGAGCTCTTATCCTAAGACTGATGCAAAAACTGAGCCTGGGATCTGACGATAGGTATTAGGCATTCTTAGAGCCCATGTTAATATCAAAAGATGTGCAAATATGTGTGTGCCTGTGGATCAAGATGGTCCATGTATGTGTCAGCAGTGAACCTCCATTCCAATCAGGTGAGAACAGGGGTGGGATTAGGCCTCTCATGCTCACATGTATGGGAGCATTGTTGGTGTTTACTTGGGTGCAGGTAAAGGCATTGCACCCCATTGTGCTGATCAGCATGTCTGGCCATCTCTTGTATGCACAAATGTGTGGACACAGGCACCTGCATCTTTGGAGCTCAGCCTCACTGCTGGCTCAGTTGAAGGTCCACAGGATCCAGCTACCCTTAACACTGACTAAAGGCCTACCATCTATTACAATGACAAGCAACTGAAGCTAAGTTTTCTCGGTAGCATAACTTCACTGTGAAATTCATTTGCTAGGCACTGTTGTATAGACTATTGGTTTTAAAAATAAAGTCTTAGTCTAAAGGCCATGTTATTTGTCCTCTGAACTATTGTTTCAGCAATATGTCAATGTCAGACTTTTTCAAGAGGTTGAATTTGGTATTCCTATCTCTACAAATCACTGGAGCTACCAGTTATATTAATCCTATGCAGTGTGATTGGGCTTTTTATACTTAAGGAACTCCAAACTCTATGGAAAGCTGCCAAATGTTAAACAAACCCTATTAAACAGAGCAAAATAAATTTATAGTTTAAAATGCTCCACAATAACTTTAGTTCAAGAACAAAACATCTAAGTGAAAGAACAAAAAAAAATCCATCTAAGGTTGTAGGAATTTAAATATTAAAACTCTTTTGAAATTATAAATATAGGCTTCTCTGAAAAACTGTCATCATGGGAATCCTGTGATAGAGCCAGCAAAGGGCCCTTTTATCATAAACTGACAGCTTCTGATTAACACCAAATAGTTATGTTTTTCCAAATAGTTACTGAAGAGTAAGATCTTTGGCATATATATTAAGCAAGTTCTGGGGTGAATAAAAGACAAACTAGAAGTTGTTCATTAATTTAATGTTAACATTAGTCACAAAACATACAAAATCTGTATAAAACTAAGTTACCAGATAGACAGTCCAGCAGCTTCTTCAGAGATGGTATTGTGAGAGCTCTTGACACCCCTAAATTCCTGCTCACTATGCATGCAGCAGAGCAAAGGTCTCCTTGCATCTCTTTGACATGTTCTCTTACACTTTTTCTTACTGGGGGAGTTTGGTGTCAGCTGGCTGGATTTGGCTTGCAGCAGCACAGTTTCCTTGCTGCTACGCAGGTGCTTTGAAGCAAGTGAAAGCAGCGAGACTGGTTGTGACTGGTTTGCAGTTCTTTTTTTTCTTTTGGACTATTCTGATTTTTAACAGTCATTTCATAAATGTTTAATCTTTTGTCTGTACTGTCACTGAAATTTAAGTAAGCAAAGTCCAACAGTATGACAACTCTTATCTTTTCCAAGATACTTAACCATCACAGAGTAGAGCGGGGAGCAGGGACTCCTGAAGATGCAGCACTGCATGAGAGAGTGCAGCATGGGCCATGTGCTCCAAAAGATCCTAAGGATCAGGCAGATAAAATAGTTTCCCTACATCCTAGAAATATTACTATTTTCCCACACTTAGAAGAATAAGTTTTAATGCTAAGCCTTGCGTACTTTTCCAATTCCCTCCTTAAAGAAAACCATCATTAAATATAAAACATCTCTTAAAGAAAACCCACAGCTGTACATTTACCTTAAAATGTTAACAAACAGATATTTTCAAATCAAACCTTCAGATTTTTTTAAATGGTGAAATTTGGTTCTTAAAAGTTATGTAACACAAATGGCTACCTTGCTTTTTGCCTAACAAGTTTTGTGCTGCAAAATGTTTGTAGGGAAAATTTTCATTTTTTTCTTACATTTTTCCTCCCTAAAATATAATTTGCATGTTATTTTAAATTCCTCACTCTAGTCATTTTGTCAGTTTTGTAACTGCTTCTGTCCATTTTATAATTTCACGCATGATATTTTCCATTACCTTTAAGTGGCCAGTGGCAGTTATTTAGAGAATTTTTCCTTCAAAATATTTCCATGGAAACTAGAATTAAATATTCATTAAAGTGGGGGAGTCCTTTTGTTCCTGTGAAATAGCTCTTGCACGGCACTGAAGTTGCTGGAAGTTACAATTACATGTAGGAATCTAGAATCTGTGTGTGCGTGCATGTGTGTGTGTGTCTGCCTATGTATATGAGTTGTGATGGTAATAGCCTTAAAACCTTCAAGATCAGAGTTTAGATAATGACTAGTTCTATACACAGACTGACATAGCTGCTCCGGTCCTTCTGAAGTTTAAGGCGTCAATGTACTCAAGAAATTTGTGTATTGCAATACCGAATAAACCCCTCTTCATTTGTCTAATGCATTCATCTACAACAGCCCTGAAGAACAAACAATGAACATAGGTGCTTGTGTGAAAAAAGACAAGAATTAAACTTCAAATGTACTCTAGAACAAAAACCATGTAGTAAAACAGCAAAGGATAATGGGGAAAAGAAACCCCAATATTACTGAATATGAAAATAATTTGAAACTTAAATGCAATTAAAAACCACAAGACCTGTAAAAGAAAACATGTGCCTTTTTCAATAGAAAAAAACAAACAAACAAACAAAAAAAACCAAACAAACAAAAAACAAACATTAAATAAAACCTTTTGTTTGTATTTCATGGAGCCAAGAGAATAACAGAAGTAGGACAGCTGCCAGCTGTCTTTTGTAAAGAGGGAAGGATTGATAAATTTTCAAGCTGAAGGAACTTGTGAAATCTGTACTTTTAGTTAGAATGCATTGTGAGTTTCTAAAATATTAACTGCACATTTCAAAAATGCTTAGTACTTATTTAAGAGAAAAGATAGTTATAACACAGCAAATCAGCAGTTACAACAAATATGAAACCAATTGGTATCACAGATGATCCCAAAATGAAAGTGACCAGACTAATCATAAAATTAAGGTAGCTGAATATATTTAACTACATTAATTCTGCCTGTAAGTTACATCTCACGGTCATTAAAAGCTTGATGACATCTGCCATCATCATGTGCTACAATTAAAAAGGATCCTAGAAATTTCTTCTGATGGAGTGAAATCTGTAACCACCATGCATTCAGCTGACACCAAAACATTATGTGCTCCATAAACAAGATTTTTCTTTGTATTTTGTAGGTGTTCAAGTAAAGTCCCAAGCAAATCTCAGTTTGGAATGGATAATAAAGGTTTCCCTGTTTCTGCTGTAAGACCGAAAATAATGCTCAGAATGAACATGTAAATCTAACTTAAAACCAGGGTGCTTTTAATTTACTTTTACTCAGAATTTAACTTTACATATATTACAGCCAAGCACTCTGCAATACAAAAGACACACTTAGTCTTTTGGTAACTTTTCTAGATTCCCTCTCCTACATAAAACTCTCAGTATGTTGGAAAGAAAAATCCACAGCTGTGAAAACATAAATTCACATTACAGATTAAAATACTGAAAGATCATTGAAAAAGCAAACAGTGAAATAGTAGGGTTATCTGAAGGTTTCCATTTAAAAGTGTTTTTAAAGGGCAAATTAGGTTTCCCACAGCTGTACTTTTTCACAGGAACATTCCACCATGAGTATACATTTAATTCAAAGCAAAAAAAATTTTACTTGAGGAACAGGAGATGTAAACCAGAATAATAAGTCAATTCAGCTTCATTCTGTGACCATCAGAGTTGCCTCACTGCCTCATGAAAAATGTAGTTTGGATTCCTCATGCTGTTGTCCTCTGCTTATGATAAGGCTGTGCTCTTGTATCAGATATCAGATGTGAGATCAGTAAGACTTCTGTGTTTAAATAATATGTTTTTTAAATGTATCACCTGTTGAGTGTTGGTTGAAGATACAATAAAATTCCACAGTGCATTCTCTAAATAGTCCAAAAATCTAAATTGTTTCAAATTAAGACTGATATAATTTCATATTTAAATGACAAAGTTTTTATGGTGTTCAGAAAAGATTGCATACATATCTGATTAAGTTAATTAATAGACTCACCTAATTTAGTGAAAGTAGTTATAGGAATAAAGTTAGACATTTTCTTATGAATTTGCAACATCAGATCTTCAGTTTCAATACACTGGGAGGACGGAGGGTTCCCAATGTGCTTTGTGTACTTCAAACACAATATTCTGTCATTAGAAGCAAAAAAAAAAATAAATCCCACAAGGCATTTACCATAATTTGTAACCAGTATTTTATTTTACCCAGATTACAAAAGTACTTCTTGTAAGTACTTTTTGTACTTTTTGTAGTACATCAGACTCCCTCAAATCTTAAATTTAAAACAAGTATGGAAAGAAATTATGTAAAGGTATAATCCAAATGTTTTTAAGTTCTCAAGAAGTATCTCTGCCTTCAAAAATAAAATAAAATAAAA
>VZTV01053700.1:8347-20917 GCA_013400875.1 Anhinga rufa
CGCGGCAGCGGCGGAGCTCTGCCCTGCCGAGCCTCACCAGGCAGCAGTGGTTTTTTCCCCCTAGGAAAAGAAAGCCCAACGACACGATCCCGCCCCGCGGCTCAAAACTATCAGTCAACTTTCTCGTGTGCCTGGCATGCTTTCTTGGAGCTCAAGTGTAGGACTGTGCATACCCACGTCCTATCCGTGGGTTGTTTTGTTGCTTGTTCTTTAATATAAAACCCCTAAGAAAACTGCATGCAATGTCTCCAACTCTTTCCCTGCCATGCACGTGTTGAGCCGTTTGGATTGCAAAAGAAAGATCCTATTACAACAGAACCACAAAAATTCGGGTTGGAAGGGACCTCAGAAGATCATCTGGTCCAACCTCCTGCTCAAAGCAGGATCAGCTGAGCTTCTGCGTGACTTCATATCCACCGCTCCCCCCACAAATTGTGAGCTCACTCACTTTGAAAAAAAGCAGATTTCTTAGAATTTCTTAGATTAACAGCCTGCACATGAGATAAAACTTTGTGAATCTCAGGAAAAGTTTCAGTCAAAATGTCACAAGACACAAAGGTCTACAAGGCAAATTGTGAAATTAAGGTTCATCTTCCCCAGTGAGTCCTTAGGATATTTGGTTTCTATAGCATCTCAAGAATTTCTGCCCCCAGAATGAGCTCAAAAAGAGCAAAATTTTACCCTCCAGGAGGGGTTTTAGCATTTAAGTATGAATACTTTAAGTCAGGCTCAGCTATTACTATACTTGGTAAATTAGAAGATTTTCCTGTAATACTTAATCTTCAAGGAAAAGTGTATAAAATGTTCAGTTTTTATTGGATGTGTTGGGTTTTTCTTCTTTACAGGGGTCTTTGAATGCTGATGCTGAACAAACCATAAGTAATGATATAAAACGAAGTAGAAAACGCTCAATTAGACTGTGACTTAAGTAATTTTAACATTTTCTGGTTAGTAAGCATGCACTCAACCCTAGCAAAGGATGGTGTAAAATCCTTTCTTAAGAAAACCACAAACAATATCAACTCTTAACACTTCATATGACCTCTGAGACATCTTATTTAGCCGTCTTCATTGTGCTGCCGCTGTAGAGAATGGCTGGTGGCAGCTGAGATGCACGACTCGCTGTTCTGCCACCAGCCATTCGCCCTCCTGCGTGGTTCATGTACGCAGGCCATTTTGTGTTCTCTTGTGCAGACTTCCACACTGGTACCATGGGATAAGAGTTTTTACAGAACAGTTCAGCTCACATATGGGAACCTAGTCTTGTTTTGGGGTACCTGCTGTCTCCTGGGACAAAGTGGCAGAGGTAGTGATGTAGACTGCTGCTCAGGAGGGAATGGAGTGAGGGGAGAGGAAAATTAATATGCTTAGGGGAAGTATTCTGGTTTGGAAATAAAGGGTAAAGAATGATTTCTGAGATAAATGTCATGTGGTTTGGATATTGGCAAGTGAAAGTGTGCGGATTAAGGGATAAGAAAGTAGTAAGCAGAGATTATGGTGGATAGAAATAAGTGATAATGAGAGAGGTAGATGTTATAAGGATGGAGGTACTACGAGTAGGACACTAACTTTGCATGGATTTTGTTCCACTTAATCAAGTTTCTAGCACATGCATTTTTATACTTTTGACTAAGAGTGTCTGCTCTGTCTCTGTCCTTCCTGCCCTTTTAACACTGTCACTACACCCAGAGGTATAAAGCATGAAATAGGCCTGAGCTCCTTTCCTTTTTATCACCCTGTAGCAGGAAAACAGAACTGTATAGTATCTGGGTTTTTTTTTTACACATTTAGCTAGTTTTCAACATTAATGTATCTATTTCTGTTTTTAGCCCTATTTATCTTAAAACCACTTTATTTCATAATTAGGGATTTTTATACTACCTTTTCCCTATCACAGTCCTGTGGATAAGGTGTACCTTTTTGTACACAGACAACATTACCAAACACAGGGCTAATCCTAAAGATCTGCTTGCATATGTCCTCTCTGACATATATGTTTCTTGTGTTGAAATTTGCAGGCAATTTGTATTGATTTTTAATTTTACAGGAAATGCTATTATAGGTTACATATGATTCACCAATATTATTGCCTTATGCAGTCTGCTTCGACATAACAAAAGATCTTTTCAACTATGTTCACCAATGTCAGTTGTTTAGTTTACTTATGGAATAATGGCCCAGGTGATAAATATTCTATAGAATACTTCACATCAGTAGAAGCTCTCAGGATCATGGAATAATGCATACTCTTTTCACAGTGCTCAGGAAGGCTGAAGAATGATTGTGCTAACTATTGTGGCCAAGGAACTCCCAATATTCAGAACAAAGTTTGTCAATGCAGTGCTTTACAACAAATTATATCTCACGTGATGTTAAACTGTAGAGCAGTGGAGGCCTGAATCTACATCCTGACCTAGTATAGATCTGTACATGGTAGCAGACGTTCAATTCTGGTGTCTTAAAGTATTTTCTTATAATCTAAAATATTCTACTGCATAGTAAAAGAAACTATAGTTAAATAGTTAAATATGGTCTGTATTTGGGCAGTACACTGTCTATTGGTTTTATTCCAGAATGTCAGGAACGTGTTTGCTCTAACTTATTGATCAGAGTTGCTTCACAGCAGTATGGTTATATAAAATAGTGTATTTCATCCCTATAGTTAGAATTATACAGCTTTTCCCTTCATCTGAGAAGTCAGGAGATTGCTCAGAAGCTGTGTGTCTGTTTTGCAGCCTCATTCCCAAGAGAGGATTATTTAGATTTTGTTGGTTGCTTGCTTTAACAACAAATAGCTGTTGTTTGATATGGCCTTCTTTTGAGTCCCCATCACCTGTTTTTGGTCTTGTTCCACTGCAAGAGTATCTTTAGGTGCTGTTGCATCAGCTTGATAGATACAATTTCTTGTGTTTGGTGTGGAATATACAGTGTTGTGTGTGGGTAATTGTCAGCCTTCACCTTTCTGTTTTTCTGTTTTTCAGATTTTAATTTAAATCATCTGATTCAGACACCTTACTTGCTCTTATCTTTAACTAGACACAGTATACAAAATCACATGAGAAATTGAATATAATTGTTATGAAAGAAATAGAGGATTGTGGAAAAGAATTTCAATTTCTATCTTTGGAAAAGTGAATAGATCAAGCTAAAATAGTTTCTTAATAAAGCATGTAACTATATGCGTAATTATAACTCAATGCCTAAGCTAAAATGAAATTTTATCTAATTTATTTGATTTATTTTTGTGCTAAGAAAACAAAATGTTACCAAGATTCAGTGCAAGGCATCCTCTTATAAGGAGCGGCTGAGGGAGCTGGGGGTCTTTAGCCTGGAGAAGAGGAGGCTGAGGGGAGCCCTTATCGCTCTCTACAACTACCTGAAAGGTTGTGGCGAGGTGGGTGTAGGTCTCTTCTCCCAAGTAACTGGCGATAGGATGAGAGGAAATGGCTGCATCAAGGGAGGTTTAGATTGGAAATTAGGAAAAAATTCTTTACTGAAAGAGTTGTCAGGCATTGGAAGAGGCTGCCCAAAACGGTGGTGGAGTCACCATCCCTGGGAGATGTTCAAAAAACGTGTAGATGTGGCAGTTTGGAACATGGTTTAGGAGGCATGGTGGTGTTGGGTTGACAGTTGGACTTGATGAACTTAGAGGTCTCTTCCAATCTTAATGATTCTATGATTCTTCCATACTACTGCTTCACTTTTAAAGTGTGTATATTGCATTTTTGCCTTTAGCCAGCTTCTTGACTTTTTTACAGTTCTAGTAACTCCCATTTTTTTCCAGATTAACTAGGGGCCTCCCATGCGATGCCATTGTCCCATCTGGCACCGTATCTAAATCATTACTAATGGTAAGAAGCTGTATTACACTATTTGAAATTTAAACATGTGAACAAGTGGTAAAAGAGACATCAAAGTTAGTTAACAAATACAAATCCATGATATGAATTAAATGTCAGATGCTTCTCTGCCCCATTGCTGAGTCTTCCCCTGGCAAAACGCATGCAGTCCACCTTCAAGGACCTGTGGATTACACTGTGTGCATACCCAAAGCTGATTCTCCTCTCACGTTAGTGTGATTAATTAATAGGCAGTGGATACTTTAGATGTTAATTAGCTATGATAATATCTTTGTTCAGCAGTGTCACTAATGACAGGGCAGACCTCAGATGTCATGTGCAACACCTCTTTTAAGGGCCTTCCCGAGTAAGAGATTTTGTATGTTTAATTCAAAATGATTTTTTTCTTGGAAACATGAAACAAGTTCAGGTTTAAAATTTCCTAGCACCCTAGCTGAACAATACTGAATAGATTAAGCTGTAACTCGGCAGCATGCTGACACCAATACTGCTTGTTAAGATGGATGCAAGCAATTATTGTCAGCCCCTTAGGAGATTCCAAGGTGTGTATTGTGCGAGAATGGTGCTGTTGCAAGGGAGAGGAGACATACGTCATGTAGGTCAGTGAGTGCTATGCACGACCTAGTACTCACTGCTGGCCTGAAATACACAGTGAGGATTCTGTTAATTTTAATGAAGGCAGTGCTAATTACACTGATGTGGGAGGAGAATCAGCTTTATGTATTAATACAGTGTAATGCAGAGGTCCTTGAAGGTGGACTGCATGTGTTTTGCTAGGAGGAGGCTCAGCAATGGGGCAGAGGGGAATTTGGCATTTCATTCATATTATGTTAACCTTTCCAAAAGATCAGGTTTCCAGCAAGTTGTGCGAGTCTGTTAAGTTGATGATTTCAATGTTCAAAAATACTGTAATAAGTCCTCTGCTAGAATATGATAGAGCCTGAGGCAAATGTTTAGCAAGGCAGATTTCTTTTTGTGCAGTCCGCATGTTTTTGAGTTATTATCTTAGATTTGTTTCTGAATAGTTATGGCAAAAGAAACTACATAATCTAGTGTCCATTCTAGCCCTGAGCTGCAAATGAACTAATCATGATATGGACTTTGTAGTATAAATAAACAAAATAAGAAGTCATTGAAAAACTGAGCATGCTATTAATAAAGATTATATTAATTTGTAAGACAGAGGGAGAGAGAAAGAGACACACACAGATACACATTTGTTTGCATAGTGCTAAGAGGCCAGAACAAAATCCTCCAGAACTTCAGAACATTATGCCTTAGTATACTCATAGCGGAAACAAATTACATGGAAAATAAACCACAAAAAATCAGGTAAACATGTAATATTATGAAATACATCCCTCTTTGGGATGTGGTCTGGGCAGTTATATTATTCTTTGTTCCTTTGTAGATATGGATAAATTTAAATTCTTTCACAAGTGTGAAACAGCACTGTGAACCACTAAGTGTTGTGTTTATAAAAGTTATTGCATGTGAGTAAAAATTCAATACGTG
This sequence comes from Anhinga rufa, assembly GCA_013400875.1. Taxonomy (NCBI): domain Eukaryota; kingdom Metazoa; phylum Chordata; class Aves; order Suliformes; family Anhingidae; genus Anhinga; species Anhinga rufa. The sequence continues at coordinate 13,723 of VZTV01053700.1, forward strand.
AATATATATATTCATGTGCAGTTGTCAATAAAAATTGCAGGGTGGATATCATTCTATTTGTGTAAAGCTTTAGTAAACCTTTTTTGTAGTGACTTTCAATTTTGAATTTTAGGAAGTAAACATCAGTGTTTATGCAAAAATATCCATTAGTATATTGTTTACTCTTGCAGTGCTAGGTCATCATAAGTTGATGTCTTTTTAAATGACTTTAAGATAAACACCTTTAGTCAAGATTTGTAAAAGTATAGTGAGTGAAACAACTATGTAAGATGTTATAGTATCTGGAAAATTACATGTAAATGAAAAATAATTTCTCAACAAGTGGACCTTTTTATGTTTGGCAAACATTTATATTTGGGTTATGGCAGTAGTATTCCGATTTTAGAATGCCGCATAACTGTGAGTACTGACCAATAATACCAAGTAAAATAGCTTTGAAAAATATATATCAAAGTGGGCTTGTCCGTCTCTTCGCCAGGCATGATGACATGAAGTCTAATACTAGACCCTGGGATTCTGTTGCTGTGGCTATAGGATTCTCTTGATTACAAGAGATGGAGAAGGAACAAAGTAATAAAACTGCCTACCTCCTTTTAGTAATTATTACTGAGCAGCAACATCAAGCAGGTCTGAAGGAAGGCCTTTGCCATGGTTTTATGTTTACATGTATGCTGAATCTTCACAATGTTCCTGTTCATTCTCAGTCTTACAAGGTCTCAGATTCAATTCAGAGTCATATTTATATCTATGCTTGCTTTCACTCTTGGCTTGTACTTGGCTTTGAACTCTGCTGCTTCTGAAGAAGGGGTTGTGTGCCCTAAAGCTTGTCCTAGCTACACCGGTGGATCTAAAGATATTACCTCTACCCCCAAAAAAATAGTTTTAAGCAGTTTATTAGTAGCAACAAAGTTCATGGTTCAAGTCCTGGCTATTCTGAAGTCAATGGAAATGTTACCGTTACTATTACTTTACCATTACTGTACTTCAGTACAGCCAGTATTTCTCTTTCGGAACTGCTCAGGTGCTTCAAGTTATACATGTGTTTAAGTGCGTTCCCGATCTATAGCCAGAGCGCTCAGCATCTTTCAAAATTAAGTCTTACGTAGTGAGACAGATTATGCTGACACTTGTTGTGTTGCAAAAACATTGTTTTTACTGGGTAAAGGGAGAAAGTAATTATAACATTTTGTCTAAATTCTGATCCTAAATGATTTGGGAGGAAAGATATAGCTTAGGCCTTGAAATCATAACATCTAATTTAATTTCCATGTCCATTCAAAATGTTGTGTTTCTGTGGACTGAGTAGTTTTCTTGTTTATGTTTCTCCTTCAATTGCCCAAAAAAGCAGATCATTTTCTGTCATCATAGAGATGCGAATAAATATGCAGGATATTCTCTAATGCAGTGGGAAGATGGGTTGTATTTTTTTGATTTATATGAAATGAATAATCACTCAGTGCAAAACAGATATTGGCCTCATTACAAGAAATAGCGGTTTCTAATGCTTCTTCCTTCATCTTCTGAACAGGAACAAGAAAACCCAGCCTGTCATTGGTTAGGTTTCAGTGCTCCTTTGTTTGCCTTGGCATTTGCTTCACTTCTATATAGATATCAGATTAGTCCAAGTTGCCTGGGCAATGTTATTCATTCTGTTGCTTGGTTAGATGTCCAGTGCCCTTCTAGCTTGTAGTAATAATGGGCTGCTACTTTTTTCAAGTAGACTACTTCACTTTTCTCAATATCTGTGCAGAATACAGAAAATCAACAGTTGCAAAGTAATTAATTTTTAATTTTCATCATGAATTGAATACCATTATGGTGTTTAGCTGAATAATACATTATGTCTAATGGTGCCTGGTATTATAAATTAATTTTGAATATAATCTTCCCTTTGAAAGCTAAGAAGTTTCACCTTGGAGTATTCTGTTGATCTGTTTCAATCTCACAAGAGCCCCCAAACACAGGTACCAGAGGGGGGTTCTGACAGAAGACTTTTTTTCTTTAATAAAGTTTGTAGAATCAGTTGTGTTAACAGAATAAGATTAAGTAACACAAACAATTTTTTTTTTTATAAAAATGAAATGTTGAAACAGGCATAAACTATTTTCAGTAATATTTTGTGTTAAAATTGTTATAGTTAGCAATAGAAATAATATATATTAGCTAAATACTGTTAACATTATTAATACCAAATCCTGGATCCACTGTAATGAAAGCGGAATGCTGTCATCAATACCCATAGTCTTGGTTGTAACTTTGGATTCCACAGTGCTGAAGGAGGCGGTAAAAGAATCCAGAAATAAAAACCTTGCTTTACAAAATTATTTCTTCTCCTCTCCAGTATGCAAAAATAGTTTTTCCTTCTCTGTGTCACGAGGTCACCTGATTGAATAACCTGGCAGACAGTTCTACGCAGTTTATTCCATCATGTTGAGTTTTGGCTAGTGTATCTAGGCTTTATTCCCAAGAAAGTAGATGCTATTTTCAGCTTCTCTCATGAGAGGCATTTGGAAGATCCAGGCATTTCCCTAACCGAAGCAGAACTATAAAACTGAGTTATGAGCCTTTGCTGCAAGAACTTGAGGAACCCAGATTACGAAAAATATGTATTGATAAAACTGTCTAAGGGAACAAAAACAGGAAATGTTTTTAGATGAGAAAGAACTATCAGGAATTTAAACAGGAAAGACTGAGTACAGTTTGTTACTGCAGAATGCTAATGCTGTGTGCAGAATGACCATTGCCCTAATGATTAGAGCTTTAACAGAAACTGAGTCCAAGGTCAGGCAATCCAGGGCAGCAGTGCAAAGTGGCCCACAAGGGACTTCGCTGGTTAAAAAAAGCTGAAAATGGAATTAGAGACAAAGGAGTCAGAAGTCAAACTATCCCTTAAATTAGTAGGATCTAGTTGCAAACAAGAATTATGATCAGACGAAGATCTGGGGCACTCTAAAAGCAAAGTACTGCTGCTAGGGTCAGAGAAGTCAGAGGCAAGCTGTGAAGTCCAGACAAGCAGTGAGCTCCAGCTGACACAGAGTAATACAGTACCACAGATACAGTAGTTGGGAGCTGATCACGAATGCAGGTACAAGTAGGTGCGGTGCTGGCACACAGAATGGGTCGTTTTCTGCAGGACAGAAAGCCTTGGGAAAAAGGAAGATGTGGCAGTGATTTCAATGCCATCATGATAGTGTGCTTCATGGCGTGACTCAAGAGCTGCCCTTCCCAGGGGTGTGGCAAGGCAGGCTGGCTGGGCTGGGCTGCAGCCTGATCTCTGGTTTCGGAGCAGACCTGCAAGCAATGGGCAGTTTTCCCCCAGACCTGTGCCTTAGACTGAAACCAGATAGACAGTGAGCAAAACAGTTTGGAATCCACAAACTGCATTTTTACAAAACCAAACCAAAACAAACAACCAAACAAACAAAAAAGCAAGCCACAACCAAAAAAGCCCGAAAACCGTCTAACATTCTCACATATTCTAAAGTGACCCATTTGGTAGGTTTCCTTCATCTTAAATAAGCCTTCTCTCTCACTGATCTAAGCTTCCTTTGCATATTGGGGCAAAGTAAGAACAAGTCCCATCAGAACCCTAGGTTTTGTTAGGCAAAGTTGGCATGAGTTTGGGCTGTATTGTGCTTTTTCACTTCTGGAGGCATTCTGATATATGTTCAAGTGATGTATAAACACTGGGTTCCTACAACAAGTTTCTGTTCCTACAAAAATGGATCTGATGTTATTGTGTTATTTATTAAAAAGTAGTAATGAGCAATCCGGTCTAGTTGAAGATGTCCCTGCTTAGTGCAGGGCAGTTGGACTACATGACTTCTAAAGGTCCCTTCCAACCTAAACCATTATATGATTCTACGATATATACAGAAATATTATAAAAAAAATTAATATGATAATAACATTGAAATAGTGCTGCCAAAATATGCCTTGCTCCAGTAGGCTGGTCAGCCTGAGCCAAAATAACAGAAAACAGATATACAATTCACTTCCTTATGAATTAAAAGGTAGGAATAAAATAAATTCCAATCAACATCTTACTGAATTTTATTTTCCAAAAATAAATCTTTAATTTTTTTATGAAAACCTGTGAGGTTTTTGACTAAGTATTCCATGGCATTCAGATTGAAAATGTAGCAATATGCTTTATCCATGATTCAGACCTTAGAGGGATTTAAGAGAAGTGAGACGGAATAATTTTAAAATATATATATAATTTTGTATATATAGATATGTATTTTTGTCATTTGTGACATTTATGTAAATATTATGTCCAGATTTTCACCGATGGATGGCATTTTTAGAAGGGTTCTGCAGAAAACAGGACTCATTTCTGTTCTGTTCAACACTGTGCTTGATGACTTTGAATTAATTATCATACCATATCTGAAAAAACTTGCATATGACACACAGGCCAACAAAACATTAAGTAATGATGATGCTAAGGCAGTTATACAGAGTGACCTAGAATGATTGTATTACTGGACCCTGGTGGGGGGGCAAAATGTTTATATAGCTAAACAAAGAATAAGTGTATGAAGAGGCAATTTTACCTCTTCTTGAAGTTTTAATGAGACCAATATTGAAATACTACTTACAGACCTAGTGTGGACGCACCAAAAAAAAGGAAGTTGACAATCTACAGTCAATATATAAATCATGAGGCACATAAGCGGCAACAGAAGGAGCTGGCTGCACCGTGTCTGGCAGCGACTTGGACAGTCTCTTCCAACGGCACTGCACATCTGTGCTGTACTGAGACGAAGGCGGGAGTTCAAAGCAGTTGCCTCATGCCAGGAATGCACTGAGGAGACCATTGAAACTTTCTCTCTCAAATAACAAGTACATAATTTAAGGGTTGGTGATAGATGGAAAATCAAACTAGGTAATCCGTTATTTATACTTAATGTCAGTATACCAATGATAAAATAATTTAGGAATGAGCTGTAGCAAATCTCTTCTAATCAGAGATTACAGATTGCCTCAATGTGATCTTGTGAAAGATCCCACAAGTGAAGCTGATTCTCAAAACAGCATGATTGTCCTTTATTTAAACTAAAGCTGTGTGACTTGCCACTGATAGCTGTGATACAGATTTCTGTAATTTGAACAAAAGGAACCTTTTAATTCATTATGAACATTGTGGAGATACCTGGCACCTTTCATGTTCCTTTGAACTCCTTTTTAGCTCATTGCTAGCCTAACAGCTGCTAGTCCTTACAGTTGTAGTTCAAAGCCTGATTTATGTTACTGATTAAGAGTCACCTAAAAGCTGTTGGAAAGAGAAGTATGGGCATGTAAGTATGCAGCGCGGGTCTATCTACTGGATTTACCAAGCCTTTTACTGGATTCAGTTGCTGAATTTTGATTCTTTCTTACTTAAGTTTCAGATCTTGGTGACTGGCAGAAAAGAGAAGCTGGTCTTGGCATTAAAAAGTCACCTCTGTAGTTATATTATTGCAGAGTAGTCCGACTCTTCAGTCTCTCATCCGATATCTAAACAGGATACTATATGTAATTGATAAATATGGCAATGAGAACTGGGGAGAGAACCAATAGGGCTTTCCAGTTATGGCATCATGGGTGAACATGTGATGTGAATATGTGACTTGACCATGGAGATTACAGAGACAAAGGACACTGTAGCAGTTTCCGTGACAGCACTGACAGCGAGTTGATTTTACACAGGGCATGCCCACATTGCGCAGTGATCAGAAGCATGGCAATTTCTGAGCTAGCAGGGGCCATACAAGAAAAACACTTTGCATTTAGCATGCTTCAAGGAGGGCTTGTAAGGTCAGGCATACTGCAGTACCTTGCCTAAACTGCAGAGTTGGCTCCCCAGCTCCTCTGGCTTCTCAGAGTGGTTTGAAAGTGCCTGTGTGACCCAGACACCCTCTACTAGTGTCCACACCGCAAAATAGTAATGAACGTTCATAGCTTGCTATGCCCTATTTAAGGCCATAATAAGAGAGCAAATAACCCAGATTTCAGGGACGAGGAACAATAAAGGTATCATGGAAACACGGCAGTTTTCTCAGGAATAAGTGCTACAGCACTGACTTGGCCACACCGGTCTAGTCTATCGAAATATAAATGTTATTTTTCACACCAAACTTTTTCATTTTAACTTCCTCTTTATATATGTATATACATTGTTTATTCACAAGCATGTTACAGCTTCTAGTGGGTTGAAGCCGGCAGTGGGGTATCTCTCTGTTCATACATTTCTGCTTTTTAATAGAATCTATTCAGAGCAAGACAAAAGCCTGACTGAATGCTGGGAGAAATTTTGTATCATAGAGTCATTTAAATGTGAACTAGGACATTCTCTGGACAATTACATTAAAATGGCAAGTGACCCTCTGTACAATAGTTGCTTTCAACATGATCCAAGGCCAAGACAGGCTTTTGACAGTTACATAATGCAGATGGGTCATGATCAGCCAACACAGGAATGTTCAGCATTGTGCAAAACTAGAATCACATTTAGCAAAGTTGAAAACGAAAAAAAAGACAGACAAAAAAGCTTTCATTTTCAGTATGCTGATCAATTTTCTAATTAATAATATTCATATTTAGAAATATTTATTTGTAGTCTGAAAGCTAAATACTAATAGGAAAAAAGAACTCTGGGAGGTCTTCAAACTTTGACACACCTGCTTGCAAAAATATCTGTAATATATTTTAAATGGTTTATGAAACTACAGATTAGTGATCATATATGGTATTGATCTACATGGAATACAGGTATTTTTATTTAGAAATATTTTACTATGCCTCTAAAATAGCTATAGACTAATTTAGTTACAGAAATGAATTCCAGAATTCACAAACCCAAATAATTTATCTCTCTGNNNNAATAATTTATCGCTCCGCTAGCGTTCTGCCACTTCTGCTTTTCTTTCTGCTTTTTCCACTGCAAAAAAAATGTTGCTTATTACCTTGTGTTAATGCTTATTTGCTCTTTCTTACACCAAAACAGTAATTTCACAGAAAAATATCAACAATATATCTGAATAAATACACTTGCATCAGTAAACACAACATTGCAGCAGTGTGAATTTTCTCATCTCCCAATGGCAATAAGGTCTTAAACTACGTGGGATTGTGGCGTTTCAGTGTACTTAATTTATACTGTAAAAGCCAAAGGCTTTACAAACAGATATATGTATCTCTCTCTATATAT
>VZTV01053705.1:2089-16311 GCA_013400875.1 Anhinga rufa
GGGGAGACTGGACAGCAGCCTCCAGTGCCTACAGAGTCATTGAGAAGACAGAGCTGGGCTCTTCATGATGGTCCATGGCAGGTGGATGAGAGACAGTGAGCATAAGATGAAACAGCAGAGGTTCAGACTGGATATAAGGAGAACAGGAGACTGTCCTATGAGGACAGTGAAGCGTGTGCAGTCTCTATCCCTGGAGGTTTTCAGGACAAAACCCTGAGAAACCTGGTCCTGAATTCAGTGTTGACTCTGGACTAGACACTTCCCAAGGTCCCCACCAGCATGAAAGGGTCAATAGTTCTATGACTATGTGCTTTTTAAATGAGCCAAAAAGATGCTGAATGTGGGAAGAAAAGGGAAAGCAAGATCTTTTTTACTCCTGCCATAATTTTTTTTTGGTGGTTGTTTTTTTTTTTTTAATTCAAATTATAGATGAGGTTTTGCACATTTAGGAGATGATTGCTTTCCAGTTTTGATAATTACTTTATATACCAATTCTTCCAGTCATTAGACATAAATTGCAGTACTTCGCTAACAGAAGATCTGATTTATTGTCTGACCTGACTAGTAATGAAGCATTTTGACAGTATCTGGGCTAGTTCCTTGCTGTGTAAGCATATGTAACTTCTTTGAAGTGAATGGCACTACATGCAATTGTACTAGTGGCAAGTTTGGCCCATTTTTAATAAAACACAACAAATAGGTTTTGTGCTTGTAAATTATTTAAATGTTCGGACAAGGACTTGCTGATGAGCAATTATAAGAAAATCTTTCCTCTGACACAAGAAACGTCAGGTATTGCTGACAAAACCAAATGAATCTGATCTTCAAAGCTAAAAATGTTGAACTGAAAGGCCACCTATTCAATAGATACAACACCCAAATTGATGTACAATCCTAAATCAACTCCAGTGCTGTTAAAACACAGAAGCTTTAAGAGGCCTTTTCCCATCTATGTTCCAAAAACTATAAACATCAAGATCAAAAATCAGTTTTTGAATGACACCATAGAACACGATAGAAATATTTTACATGTTATTGTCTTTAAGACCTTTTCTGTTCTGACACTTTCTTTGGATATTCCTTTCCACTTTAATTACCCAAGTAAAAACGCTTTCAGTATAGATTATAAAACCAAAAATGTTTGGATCGCAGAGCTGTGTATGAGGAGAAGGCAGTGTGGCCTAAAAGGCTGCGGTAGTGTTTTCCTTCTTTTGGGAAGTGCCTCAATGAAAACTCATCTTTAGAGTCAGATTTTATATTATTTGGCAAGTAGATCATCTGTAGGTTGAGAAACTTGTTGTTCTGTATTTTTATGCGGAAAAATAGCAGCTTGGTTCTGATTTTTGAGTTTTATATGACATTCTGGAGGTTGAAATCTGACTCATTGTTAACAATCCTGCTTTAAAATCAGACTATTTTGTATATGTCATTTGTATCCTTTTCATTGATGGTAATTTGAGTATCACGAGCAAAATACATACAGAACTTGCCCTCATATCTGCAAAAACATTCATGTCACTGTCTTCAGCTAATCATATCCAAATCACATCTTCATGAGTGCACAGGAGAGGAATTTTGCTCTGAATTACTGCTGAACCCTGTTTACAGTTACAGCAGTGACATTAATTATTGAAATGCACAGAATGCAGAGACTATACTAGTAAATTGAACAGTACCAGGAAAAATTCCCAGGCACAGGAATTCAGTCATCTCTGGTGACACACTGCTGGGACAGTCCTTGTGCTGATTTGCCCTAGGCCAGCTGTTTTAGGGTACAGTTCAGGAGCTAATCTGGACTGGGAATACCTCTTTCAGAAGTTCCTAGTATGAGTGCAGGTGAGGGCTGGTACCATGCCTGTTGTGCTCCATGTTAGAGTGGTTGTGGACATAGTGATGTGTATTGAAGTTAGGAGTAGCACACTAAAAACTGGGCTTTTATAGTCCATAACATTTTTAATGTCAGCCCACCAGTGACCCTTTGTTTATCTGTATCAGGAAATTATGATATGAGAATAGCACAAAACCTTTGAAAATGTAGTTTTGAGAGGCTATAGTTCCAGAGTGATTCTGAACTCAACGCAGTAATAGTCATTTTCTGATTCTGGGCATACAGGTAGCTGTAATAACTTGGATATATCAGATTTTCCAGAATAAACCTTTGAAAGATATCCAGCTGATAGTTTATGATCATAGAATATGTTAAAATCCATAAAAAAATCTATGCAATTCTATTGTAAATGCTGGCTTGTCTGTCTATACTGCTAGATGTACCAGGACTATCTGTGACTCTACTAACAAATGGCACAGATAAACTGATGTCCTCTTGACTATATATTTGTCTCAGATGGAGCTGGTTGGAGCAATTCAACCATTGCCAGGAAGTGAACTAATGATTAAGCAGCATGGGCAGTCGGGCTGTGTACTTATGCTCACACCTTGGTCTACTCCTGTTTCGCAGAGCACAGGCAGCCTTTATTCCTGACAGCTGTGCCAAGCAATTGAATGTTAGTACCTGAAGTGTTTCCACTTCACTTTTTAAGTTTGTAGTTTGGTTTTCTTCAATAGAAATGAAAGCACTTTTTTTACTTTTACAGATACCTGTTCATCACACCTAACTTTAAACTACCCAAAAGTTATGTGTCTCCTCTAACCCCATCATCTAGACTTTGGGATAGTTGAGGGAAAGTGTGATGCCCTCTTTTAGAGACCTATCTTAGGACTGGTTGAATCCCCTGTGGAGGTGGCTCCTGCTCTCTGTTCACTATATAGATAGAGCTAAGGCAATTAGCCTGGACAAGACACCTAAGTTTTAGATTGCTAAAATTACCTGAAGTAAGTCCTACTCACAGCTACTACATTTATCTTCAGCTTCTCTTTTTCTATTTTGTTTTTAATTTCATGCCTATCTACTCACCCATTTTCTATGTCTTCTGCAGTTTTTATGTATATTCATCGTCCCACATGTACATGTTATTTCCTTTAAGTTAACCATGATCTCTGATGCTGGAATGGCAAATGGGATTCTACAATACTTCTGCTCCACTCTATTTGCTGAAACATTGATTTTCTTAAAGCATTTCTGTACTGAAAAAATCAATAAGGCTATATAGAGGGCAGAAGCAATAATGTAAAGGCATCTTGCTAACTTACAATGAAAGAGCTGATAGCCAGAGTTGAACGTCATTCAATGAAAGGGAAACGTCTGGTTTCTAGTTGAGGGCAAATGGCAACGTGATTCTCTGACACTCTGTGTTACACACCTGCCCATCAAGGGTAGCCACAGCCCAACAAGCTGCAAGAAGAAAGAGCAAGCTCTGGAGAAAATAAGGGACTGTTAGCTATAAGTTGTTGGCCATTGTATTTTTCAGGCCATAGCGAATATGCAGAATCAGTCTTTTTATATGAACACACATGTAAATTTTTCTTGAAACCAGTAGAAACTTGCAGACATTTTCACTGGAGGCTGATTTTTGTGTAAGGTGTCTCTCTCCCTGCAGGAGGGAAGGACATGCTAATATTTCATTTGGTTTGTGTAACAGCAACTGAGTTTCGAGTGTTTCATGTGGAAAAATTATATTGACAGAATGTGTAATTTTTCCAGATGAAACTTCATCAATTCAGGGATGAATTTCAGGTACACTTTTCTGTGATGGATGAGCAGCAAAAGAAGTTTGTTTTATAGAAAGTTTATTTAATGCTCATTTTGGACCTCATCCACTAAAGCTGCTTAACAGGAAATATCTGTTTAACGGTATGAAGGTAGTTTAGGAAGAGAAAGATGATACTTTGGGACTGAAGTTGCAGGTTTTCTTACTTCATACCTATTTTCCAAACGCTATCAGCCAAAAGCAATGGTTTGCAAAGTGTGTAATGGAACTGCAACCATGTTTTTGTATATTGCTTCTTACCTATGCCTGTGTGCTTGTTGTTACAGCTTTTAAAGCAGTCCTGAAGACATCTCACAGAGAAATGAGTCACATCATCTTTCATTCCTGTGTGGTTGCAGATTGTTAGCAGGAAAAGGAGGGAACCCCATGGAGAGGTTGTGGGGAGACTGCATTATAGATGCATATATACAGGCATTATAGATGCTGCATTAGAATGGCAGGTATCCAGATAAAGGCTTTATGCATTGCGAGGGTTGTGTGTTGGAGATTGCAAATGCTGTGATCACAGCTGTGTTGGGCTTCCAAGCAGACACCTGGCAGTGAGTAGGTGAGTCCCCACGCGAGGCAGCGGGAGGACAGTCTGATGGGAGCAGCATTGCCTGGTCTTGGGACCAGGTCTGTGGCAGTTCTGCCTGCACACTCTGGCAAGGCTGGCAGCTAAGTCAGGGCCTGTGGTGGGGTTTTCTTCCCAAAACAGGGTCTAGTGCCCATGCTGTCCTGTGCTCCCCCAAATGGCTAAGCTCAACAAACTTCAGCAAACCTGGCAGAACGCCAGGAGCCTTACGGATTTTATTTTGTGCAAAACTTTCAGAAATAGCCAAATGGGCGGAGTAAGAAGACCCCATTTGTGCTCCCTGAACCCTGAGGAGGTGGGCATCAGCAACAGAATTGTAACCAGTATCTGGAGCAGAGAGGGCATGGGGAATGCCATAGCCTCAAGGGAAAAAAAAAAAGATCAGTTGAGGTTCACCCCTTATTATACCTTCAAAGCCCGGAGAGAGAAGCCTGCTGGGGTCTGGCAGCACAAGCCCTTCTGCTTGCTGGGGTGCTGGCTGACATCTGTGGAAGACTCATTTGGTTTGTGAGCTCGGACTACGGTACTGCTAATGAAATAATTGTGAAATAACCCATCTGTGAGGTTGGGTGGCCATGGCCTAGTGGTCCCTGTCCATCTGTGCACCCCAACACGTGGCTGTGGCTGCAGTGTCCCACATCCTGCTCGTTCGTCCATCACAGGAATGGCAGAGGACTGGGATGGGTGACATGAGCAGGTTCTCCCTGTCCTGTGCTTCTATGTCTCACCTCCTGCATGCTGTCCCTCAGGGCAGGAGATCCTCTGGCCTCTCTCCAGTGTTGGAGGGGATTTTGGCATCATATATGGCCTCCTGTCAGGCTCTGGCTCACACCAGTGTGTGTCCCCACCATGGCCTTCAACAGGGGCTGCTCAGCTCCTCATGGAGGAGCTTTTGAACCCTCAGAAATGAAATGTCAGGGCTGAGGTAAAATGGAAACCAGGGCTGCTGCTGCTGCAGTCTGGGAGGTGGCCCCAAGACATCCCTGCAGCAGAGGCCGGTCTTGCAGTGAAACCCCTGGTTGGTGCCTGGGACATGCCTCCTCTGCTGGGCCCCAAATGCACCCGCTGGAATAACTCAATATATTTCACTTTATTGAAGTGAAAATAAAATCCTTGCCTCTCTGAACATGTGAGTTTTTCCAGTAATGGAGACCCAGTATTTGAAATTCGTCTTTAATGACACTACCTTCAGAAGCTACAAAATAATCTAGCATCTTCTAATTGTCTTCATGTTGTTTGCTGCCCACAGTCTGAATACAATGGTAAACCCACAAACCCAGCAATATTTTTGATCAGTGAGTCCACTGCCAATGTCAAAATACGTTATGAACCCATAGCCAAACATTTCGCAGATGTAACGCAATACAACCCAAGCTTCAAGGCCAGAAATATTTAAGCACAAAGATAACTGATGCTTGCAGAGATACCTTAAAAATTTGTCTTCTGGTGCATGTAATGTGATTTTTCCATCTGTTTGCTGCATAGCTGAGGAATGCAAAAGCTAGAGTATAGTAAGATTATAATCAGATTCATTTGTTTTTCAGTTACTGCTGGGTATATTTTATTTCTGAGGCTGGGACAAGATCCAGCATTTTTAGCCTGAATGTGGATAATACAGGTTACATTTTATTCCTCAAAATGTAGGGCTGCCTATTTTTCCTATGTTTGACATATTATATAATCACAGATACTTTGCTTATTAGGCATTTGTTCTTTGTGGTAAAATGCGGCTAGTGTCACCACATTCTTTACAGGGCTCTCTCTCAGTGAGAAATAAACATTTGGCAGTATCCCATTCTGCCATTTAAGTAACTTGAGTCATGTGAAATACGTGAGCTGGGAAAAGACTAAAAATTTTTCAGCCCCAGAACACATGAACTGGACATGTGTCTGTCATGGACCTATCCTGGTATTAGTGCAAGTGTTTTTGATGCTGTATTAGTGGAGCTGTAGTAAAATAGAAGAAAATCCAAGGAGGAATAAGTTGTCTCTGTGAGGGAAGCACTATAATGCAGGCAAGCACGCCAGCTACCTACCAGTCATCTCAGCGAGCATGACTGAGGCCTGGTTGCTGCAAACCAGTGGTAAGAGCTAGACGGTGTATTTGCTGCTGGATTTCTCTTCCCACAAAGGTGCCTCAATAGAGACTTCTTTGGAACTGAAACAAAAACCTGTACTATTTTCCATAGTGCCTTTCAAAGTAGGGATAGAAAAGAGAGACATAATTGCTAGTTTTCAATTTCTTTGTTGGGAAGAGTTCTTCTGTTAATTTATGAGCCAGAATTATTATTTATGCAAAAGTGTGGAAGAGTATGAACCCCATAATGTAAACAAGCTGTCAGATTTCACTCTAGTTAGTTAGTACCTGCAGTTCACTGTATTAATACTCTCTAACGGTTTAGACCTTAAACACCTGAGAAAGTAAGTCATAGAGGCCTCCCTTCTTGTAACGTGTTCTGTTTTCCAATCTTGAATCTGCATTTTCTCCTGTATCTAAAGCCAGCCAGAGACTGGGAATGGGAAGGCTAGTCAGCAGCGTTATGTTAAGCAGTGAAGCTTCTTAAGGGAGTCCAGGTGAGGTCTCTGTCCAGGTGTGCTCATCTGTGTGCTTCCTTCAAGGATAATGATACTGCTCCAGAAAAATTAAATTTTTAACCCCACTGATGCAGTTCCCTGCGATATACTTCAGGATCTACATTTTGACATTTAGACAGATAATCCAAGCAATATTCTATGGAAGATTGTCTGTAAATAGTATAAGAAGGGTCAAGCAAAGGAGATCCTCTTATGCAAACATGGTATGAAACATCTAGAATAAAGTGATAGAGGGGAGCTGGGATATGGGTGCTTTGATGGCATAGGATTTTGCTTCAGCTAAGTGTTTTCTGCAACTAAGCTGTTACTAACTGTTACTAATACTGTTACTAACTACTACTTCTGTTACTAGCTGTTACTACAAAGGACTTTGTGATCTCCTCCATCCACATATGCTTGCTACATGTCATTTTCATCTTATCTTGGGATAAGGCTTCAAGGCCAGTGCTGGAGGGAGAAGCTGTCCCTAAAGGCTCAGTAACTTGAGGCTTAAGCAGATACAACACTCCTGTAATAAGCCCGGCAGAAGTAAGAAGGGGTAGCTGGTCTGAGGAGGAGATGTTATTGGACCTCCTGATAGTGCCTCTGGGAGCTACCAGTGATGTTCCCAAGAGCCTGACTCAGCCAAGAAAACAGTGGAAGTGTCAGTCCCTGCTATTTGTTGGGGTATTTCCTCTTTCTCCCCATTACCTCCAGGCTTGGTTGAGTGCCTCTGTCAGACAGTCTTCCACAGTCAGAGCAGCCATCCCGCCCTTTGCACCAACGTGCTTTCTCTCTTCTAGCAAAGCCTAGTAGCCCATTCATCCCCTTAGGAGGTCTCACCACTGGACTCTGCGCTGCTTCTCTTACATTGATGTGGTTGTCTTAGCAACGGCAAGAAGTTTAGGGCAGGGGTGAGATGCTATCTGTGTTCTGTACAGCATAGTACAGAATTCATATGGCTGTACAAATGCATTATGATAATGATTTCCCTTCCCTCAATGTATTATCCTGCTTTTCTTTCACCAGCTGAACCTCATTTTGTTATTTGTTGCCCATTGGGACTACTTCTGGGAAGGACTGACAAAACCATTACTGAAATTGTTCACTTAAAGTTATAGATGTTGTTCAAAGCACCTGCTGTTTGGTTGAAATTTGCAGTTCAGTAGTTTTTCTAGCCTCACGTTGATTGTGGGATGCTATGCTAGTGACAGCAGCATGTGACAACATAAGCGCCACTGCTTGTACCAAATGTAATCATCAGTGTGGCATCAGAAATGAAAACCAACTGAGAAAATGTTATCTAGTGGTAGGAAAGTGCTCTGCTAATAATGAAGTGCAAGTAGAGGCAGAGAGCAGGACATTATTCCTGAGAGAACTGGCAGAACAGAGACATAAGCTACCTCTTTTGAAGACAGAAATCTTTATGAGAAATAGGTCACATGCTTGTTTAGTGGAGAGAAAAGAAATGAAGATGAGACCCAGTATAAGTGCACAGACAGCAGAATGATTTTGAAGCAGTTTCTGACTTTTTCATGGCAATTTTGACTCGCAGTGTACCACATCTTCCCTTACATCTCCTAACTCATTGCCTCCACTTGCCCTTGTCCTGGCCCTCTGGCCTGGGGGCTGGGCTGCCCCTTCTTCTCTTTGCCATTAGCAGCTTTGCTCCTGGTCTTGCCAGCATGGAGATGGCTTGCTTGGTGTCATAGCACAGGCTGGAAATTCAGCTGGGATGGCTTATTCAGTCCCGGATCACCTGAGCATCTGCGCTCCCTGCTCCTGGTGCTGTCAGCTCTCAGAGCATGGTATACAGCCAGCTCAGCCAGGACAGATCCGATAAAACAAGTTAAAAGGGCTGCTATTGTGTCCTTGCTAGTGAGATGTAATTAGCCAGTTGGGAGCCATGGGTCTGCAGAAAAATTCTGTCTGTTCTTACAGGAGAAGCAATATTTCTTCCTGAAGGATTTCATTCTTCTGTTATTCTGTGAAGATGGTACCTGTGATGTCTAATCAGCAGCAGGAGTTGTAGAGGGACAGGGCATGGTCAGAGAAGATTAAATCTTCACGGTTTCCAGCTGCTATAATAGCTTTTTTTTAGCTGCTAATATCTTGACTGAACTGTGATTTTTTTTTTTTTTAAGAAGCTTATAAATTGGCTGTATTTTGACCCTAGAAGGACAAAACTTACATGGAAGACACAAGCCACCTTCTGCCAAACCGTAAGCTGCAGAGGACAAGGACACTAAAACTTGCAATAGAAAGTGACACACGTGTGTCTCTTTGTGTTTTGCCTAGGCTGATGCCTAGAAATGTCTACCCTGTTTTTGTTAATATTTCATTGAAAGATTCTGCCTGAAGGAGGCACCTACTGCAGAGAAATTCAGCGTCACCAGTCAAAGGGACCAGGGATGTACTCCGGGCAGGACCGAAGCTGGGGGGTTTGTTCGTGCAATGGGGTGTGCACCCAGACAGCACAGGTAACTCCTGCAGCGTGGCATGAGGTGTGCTTGCCCAGTGTTTGGGGAAGGGGTCTAGGCTGGTGGCCCCCCACCTCCAAGGGAGGCCCTGGGACTTTCCTCAGCTGAGCACTTGGATGCTTCTGGCTTTAACCCACCTGGCACAGCAGAGCTGTTTCTCACAGGGCTTCCCATTGCAAGAACTGAATAATTTTGAATTTGCTGTGCAGGTGGTTATCCTTTTGGGGGCTCAGTCAGCATGGAGAAGGAAAATTGGCTAATCATTTTTGCTTTTGTTTACAGTCAGTTACTCCCTCTCAAGTGGTATCAGACCTCTTCAAGGTGTGAATTATCAACATTGAGGGACCATGCTTATTTGTTTAGAGAAAGCCCTGACTCAAATATAATAAAAATTGTATAAACACTTGTATTGCTGTAATGGAGTATAAATTTAGACAAAGTTTTCCATGAGCGGATGTCTTCTAACCAAAGCATCTGTCAGTGTTTGGAGTTATGAAAGTATGTTTATATAGGTAGATAAATATGTGTTATCTACCTGTCACTTATGATACTTAGTGGGAGATAAAAATAAAGTATAAAAAAAAGAAAAAGAAATTAATAGAAGATGGAGAAGGTAGGCTGGCAGGTGTATTGCTGGTGAGCAGAGAAAATTGGAAGACAGGCTGACAAGTGAGGACATGCAGCTTGCTTTTTTCTGGACAATTATTATTTCTGCAGGGAGCATCTGTGCAGCAAGGATCCTTTGCAGCAGCTCACCAGCAAAGGTGAATAACCTCAGATTGCCTCATCTTCAATGCATATTATAGTTCATTCACATGTCAGTTGATTCTGGCTTCTTCTGTTTTCAAATTTAAATACAATTCTGGGGCTGCTGGTTGAAGGCTCCTCTCCTATGTGGACAGAAGGTGCCATAAAGCCAACAGGATACTTGAGCCTGAAGTGGCCAGAACATACAAATCTGCTTGGTGCACCCTTGGCCCCCCGCAGGGCGTTCAGCCAGGCGCTGCAGCAGCTTTTTTCTACAGCAGAAAGGGGATGTTGGGGGCTAACTGTATCCAGAGGTAATTAACACAGCATGTAGTTATGTCTGTGAGGAAGGTGACCTTATTAAAGAAACACTGCTAACACTTATGAATGGCATCACGTAACATCAGCTTCTTCCCTTTTGAATGGTTAGAATTCAGTAAGATGGACAGGGTTTACTCCAGGCAAGCTGGCTTCAATGCCAGAGAATGGTCCCATGCCCATTTAATTTACTTATTTATATAAACACTGATGTGATTTTACCACTGTGTAGATGCAGCCTCAGCGGGTTATTTGTAGGGCAGCATAAAACAGCACCAAGGCCCATTCCCTTGAACCAGTCTCTGGAGCTGATGGTCCCTAATCCACAGTGTGCAGCGCTGGTTCTACCCATAATGAACCAGTGAGGAAGAGTCACTGTTGGAGTGGGCCAAAACGGAAGCAAAACAGAAGTCAACCTGCATAGTCAGTGTTGAGGGTACAGAACATGGAATTTATTTCTATTAACTAAAAGTATGTGTAATAGATGTGTTTCAGAGCTGGTCACACTGAACTGTGCCCTCTACCCCCTACAGTCAATAAGTAGGAATGAGCAATTTTGGGGCCACATTAATGTATGACCTATTTTATTTAGTATTATATGAATCCTACTGTTACTGAAGTTACTGGTTTAACCCATTGTGGACAGAGGGAGTTTAGCCAACTACCTTGTGAGTATTTACCTGCATTGTAAATGGCTGAGTTCAGATTAATCCAGCCCTGAAATATCTGTTGGTTGTGTTTTGTGACACCTAGCTTGGGAGTTCCTGAAAAGCTTCCCAAATATTGCTTCCACCCCTGTATACCTCAGTGTCTGTGGAAAAATCCCACCCATTATCCTGGTGTTTACTTATGGGGGGGGAAAAGTGCTTGGCATGCTGAGCATGTTAAATGTTTTCTTGCTACCAGAGAAGTTTACATAAGAAATTACTTTTATTTGCTGTGTGAATTGTTCTTTGTATGAAGGCACTTCCTCAAAGCCATGTAATATCAGTGTACCCAGCAGTGAAAACACCAAATACACTGTCTTTGATATTTTCGTAGGAGTTGAAACAATCACCATTAATCACTCAAAGATATGGAAATTACTTATCCAAGCAAAAAAGAAAAGCCACTTCCCAATCAAAGATACAGTGCTTGACTTTCCTTTTTGTTACACTGGTGCAAATTGAGAGTTGCTGGTGTCAATTACATTTTGTCTGGATTTTCACTGGCTTAACAGAGATAACAGTCAGGCCCCCTGGCTTCTAATCAAGTTTGATATTACCCTGGTGAGTTGTTGTAATCCCTTAAATGGCACCATGTGGTAAGAAATCAATTGTGTTATGAAAATTTCTCAGCTTTTCAGTTGTGCTAGTGTAGTCTGATCTAATTGCCTAATTTTACCTGCTAAATAAAGAAAATATTCAGAGTTCTCTATTGTGCCACAACTCCAGTGGACATCGTTATTTGTAATTCTGTATAAAAAAGAAAGACAAATACTTTTGGTCAAGGAAGATTTTTGAATATGCAAGACAGTAACTAGTCATTAGTAAGTACATTGTCTAACAAAACCCTTGTACTTAAATTAGCATAAATAGTCTTTGATTGCAAACATCTCTATAGCATTATATAAGGACAGAAGTATGCCAGATACTGTACCAGAGAAATAACGGAGACAATTTATACAGCTGATGTAAAAACTATACTTTCCTTTATTGTACTGCTGTCCCTTGCCATTGTCTTTGCATTTTGCTCATTGCTTTAAGTTGGGACTCCAGCTTTTGTGAGCACTGTTAACATTATGGGACTTCTGGGATATATGAAAATAGAAATAGTAAGTACATAGCAAATATTTGCTCTTATACTGGATAAAGGCAAGTTACATTTCTCTCCATAAGCTGTTCTTCAAAGTTATATAAAAAGTACAAAGGTATAGTTAAGGTATTTATGATGTTATTAAGTTGTAGGTTGTTTGTTTGTTTTTTTTTTTTAGCACTTATGAACATCTATCAGTTTTGATGACTTAGGAGGGGTTTTCCATACTTAGCAAGGTCTTGATATTCTGGGGAAAATTTTCAGAGTTTTGGCTTTTGAAGATGAAGTTTCACTTTTGCCTTTGATTGTATTGTTCAGTACAACTCAAAACAATTAGTAAAGTCTAGAATGAATCTTTTTAGAAGTTTACTAAAAATTTAAAAAAAATAAAATTAAGAATTGAGAAATATTTCTACCTTCTCCTATCAGACTGTTCTGAGAGGGCAGAACCAAGCTTGGAGTTTTTGAGTTCAGTCCCTTGAAATAATTCAGCTCATGAAAAGAGCTGTTTGAGAAAAATACTATTAATTGGTTTATGAACTTCAAAAGCTGGTAATAAAGATCCCATGATATTCCTGAATAAGGATACTTGGAGCATGACTGGTTGAACAAAGTAGAAATAGAAGTTTTTCATCTTTTCACCTGTAAATATATACACAGTCTGGTTTTACTTTTATATGAGTACAGAGATAATTTGGAAGAAATTCTGTTTTCTTGTCTGTTATATTTTGTGCACAGATGCTTGGGCACGGGTATTTTTTCTGAAAGCAACCTCTTGCCAGTGCAGGTTATTTCTGCTGTCACATGCCCGTGATTCAGCCTGTAGAACTTCTGCATAACTGAGCAATAGTCCTACAAGTTCTGCTGTGCACAGAAATGGTGCATATGTGCTTCTCAGAAACAAATGCACCTGGAACACCATTTTCAATATTACAAATTCTATTCTGGAAGAAAACAACAAAAATAAGCACACTCCACTCACATACATACTGAATAGGCAGCTGTTTGTTGTTACAGTTACCTAGATGCAAATTTCTGTTGTTTGGGAATATCTTGTATCTTGTACTTGCTTTGACTGTGGCTCTAAAACCAAACGAGTAGATTCAGTTCACTCAGGTGTTTGCTTGGTCATCCTGTGACCAAGGTGAATAGATATAGTTTTGTTTATTTTCTGAAGAAATACCAATGTGAATCACTGAACATTTACTTTGTGCTTGGAGTACTCTCCACTGTGCAGAAATGCCTCAGAGCACCGTGAGCGGAGTTGCTTGCGTAAGCCATGAAAGGTGACCGTGGCATTTAGAGGAGCTATGAAGTGAGAAACTTGCAACAGCTTGGTGTCTAGAAAGCCACGTTACATTGCAAATGACCTGTCATGCTTTTCACTCTGCTGATGTGTCACAACACACACTCATCCTGCAACACTAAACTGCTATAACGTGTATTAATCGACTGTGCCGTGTATGATGTAAGGTATGGCTGTTGGACAGGTGGTGTGGTTGAGAATAAGGTGAGCAACAGCCATAAGCAAAACCTAAAATTCTTTCTTGGTCATGTGTGTAATAAAAAAGACTAGATTTGTTACACTGGGGAAACCCTCATGCACAGACCTAGATGTACATGTTTTCCAAAGCAATCAGAATTATTGGCATTGGGGACTGTTTGTGCTTCTGGATAAGTTTATGCTTTGTGAAACCTGTCAAAATGTAGCATCAAAACAATGGAATTTCATGGACTTTGGATAATATTTTAGGATTTCTTACATCCTCCAAGGCACAATCTCTTCGCAGAACTAGACCTGATAGCGGAGTATTAGAAGGAGTAGTGACTGCTAACGTTTGTCCCCAGTATGTTTCTCACGCATTGGTCAATTTGTTATCTGCTCATGTTGTATATTTTTACTTTGTTTCCTTCCTTTTTTTTTTCCACATGTGGAAAAATGTGGCATGTGGAAAGGAGGCACTAATAGTACTTCGGGATCATAAATTTATAATAATTGCTTAATTACGGTAGAAATTAAAAAGCACAACAGAGGGAAGGTGTTTCATATAAAGTGACAGTTGATTT